>CM041782.1:211267810-211577542 GCA_023374045.1 Limonium bicolor
GCTCCATTTCGGTGCCAAGGTGTTCCACCATTGAAGGAGCTTGAGCATGTATTTTGACATATTATTACTCTCCTTGCTTCTAGGTAAGGAATCTCAAAGAAAAATCATGTTTCCTCCATGTTCTTACCTTAACCGAAAATACACATGGATATAACTCTTTGTGTGACTTTGTTCTAGCTTCATTTCAACTCTTCATGGACTAGGTGGAGTCCTCTCTTGTTATATATTCAAACTCTCTTCAAAGATCAAGGTAAAACAACTACATTAATGTTTTTGAAACAATGTCAAATAGGGTTACAATGAGATGAAGCTTATAGCTTGAATACTCATTAATGTTTGTATTGTTTAGAACTTGTCAAAGAATCAAAAATACCATACGGTTTGTAAGGAAAACAAGAAGGAAGGTGTTGGAAAAAGAGGTAAATCTACTAACTTAATGTTGTTTAATGCCTTAGGAGAAATGAGCTATAATTGCTTATTAACACTACCTAAAGAGCACATGGTAAATGACCTAGTAAATGTTCTCAAGGAGACTAGTAAAATAACATATGTCTTGTTGTATGTAATCGCAGGTTAAAGGCATATATATTGTGGAAATTCAGTGTTTATGATTTAAGCACTTTAAGGGCCTAAGAGCCATGCATTTTAAGGGCCTAAGTGCCATGCAATTTAAGTTATGCACTATATTGTGATGTAGTGTGATTTTGTGAAGTTTGTGTAAGAAAGTGTTCTTGGTGTTCTTAGTGTTCTAGGATGTTTAATGATGAAATAATGTGCTAAGGTGTAACAAATGCTAGAGAAACTATGTCGAAATTTAGAAATGCATAAGGAGTTCAAGATGTTGTAAAGGAATTTTGATGAACTAGGAAGAGTTCTAGAGTGCAATAAGGACTTAGGCATGATCTTGAGGTTTTAGTATGTACCAAAGTCATTGGACTTAGATGAAGGCTTAGGCTAAACTTTGGTAAATAAGGAGCAAGTGTAAGCTAGGAAAAAGGGATTTCAAGAATGACTTAAGGAGTTTTAGTTTGTAAGAAACAATGTTAAGTAATGATGTTGTGTGGAAGAAATATCTAGGAATAATGATTGGGGATGGGCAAGGAATGCCACTTAGAAATTAAGGAGAAGACACTATAAGTGTTGGAGGCTTTGGAGCAATTTGGTTAAGTGTTTAAAGGCTTAGAAATTGAGTATAATGGCACGTCCGAACTTCCGTCCGAACTTGGAAGCTCGGACATGCCCTGTACGCTTGCAGTTTCTGGATTTTAGTAGTGTCCGAAACTACGTCCGACTGGAAGTTCGGACGCACCTGTACTTCTTTAGAAATTATCCTCGAACTGTGTCCGAACTTCGGAAGTCCGGACACATGTTCGGACATATAGATTTCTGCTTTGGATTTCCTCGACTCATGTCCGAACTTCCGAAGTCCGGACACTACAAGTTCGGACATGTGTCTGTTTTGGGGTTAAATCACGGCTTGTGTCCGAACTTGGAAGCTCGGACACAAGTTCGGACAGGGCACTATATGGACCAAAAATATTGTTTTAAGATGGGAATTGTTATCTAAAAATAGTAGTTGGTTAGTAATGATATAATAAGGTTATATAAGACATGTTAGGTGGGTTTTAAAGGCAATTAAAAGGATGAAAAGTTGTAACAAGTGTAAAGTAAAAGTAAACTAGTAGTGTTGAGTAGATAATGTTAACATGGACTAGTGCGTTAATTAACCGACGTTACTAATGTGTTTAGGATTCTCTCAAGGTGGAAACGAGTCGAGGCAAGGACCAAGGTATGGTTTTCTTGCAGTCTGTTGCCTACCGGTTTACACGGCTTGTGTGTTGTTGTTTTTCTGTGTGTTTATGACTTTGTAAGATTAAACCATGTAAAGAGTTTACAGTTGTTAAATATTATGTTGTTAAGTATGACCTCTCTTCCCTTGTGTGGGTCTAACAAGACTTGACCTATGATTGTGAATTGTGTGTTGTGTTCAATGATGAACTACTAACAAGGGCTAACGGGGGAAGTGAGGAGTCCGGTCTGTTCCGGCCACGCGTGTGAGTATGGGAGTCGATGTCATAACCGGTTCGATTCTCTCTGTATGTTATGGTTAAGTTTCCAATTTGGTTTCTAACCTTCCCTTTAGCTTAACCAAGGCTATTTTACTGACTCACGTCGGGCCACAGGGGCATACTATGTGTTTTGTTTCGGTGTGCTTGGATCACTATATCCGAGGCACCTTGTGTTAAGTTAACCGTTCAATCTAACCGGACGGTAACGAGTTATGTAACGAGCTAAGTATGAGCATGGCAACATTCTCTAGGCTCTCAATGGGGACTAACTGTGTTGGTTCTCTTCCTAAAAGAATTGTATGTTTGTGATGTGTGTTATGATGTGTACAATACCTGTGTTATGTTATATATGTATGTGTTGTGGTTTTAAAATAAATATCATGTCATCATGACAATTGGTTGCGCGTATCCGGTAGCCGATGGGCTGCGCGTTAGCCATACCAGCAAAGGTGCTGACCCCCTCGGGGGCTCCATATTTTATTGCAGGATGAGGATCGAAGAAGCAGAGTGGCTCTAGATCCTAGAGAGTAGTTTACTTTTGGAGTACTTTTGGATGTTGCCCGGGATGCGCCTGTGCTCCCGTGGCGTATATATACTTGTTATGATGGATTTACAGTGAAGTATACAGTGAAGGTTTGTAAACACTCGGTATTATGTTGATGTATATATATGGTTGTTAGTTCTATGCTCGGGAGTCTGATCATCAGACCGGTACAATTGTATTTATTCAGCCTTGTTAGCCACGTGGGTGGTTGACGGCATTGTAGCACCAATCGTTTAGTTACGTTTAGTTGTTTATTTTCCGCTGCGATTCCAAGTATAGTTATGTGCGTAGTAGGGGTGTTACAAAAAGTGGTATCAGAGCGAAGTATCGCTCTGATGACTAGAATACCGAGCTTAGGGATATACCGAGTTAGGAAACCTAACTACAGATACCTAAGTGAACATTTTGGAAAGGTTGACCACTAACTAAGTGTGGAGATACCTATTATCGGGAAGCGTTACAATCGTTGGACCGATAAGTGTGCAAGCATAATGCTAATGAGATGTTCATATAAATTCAGATGGCAGGTAGACCACGAGGTAGAGGCCGCGGGGCGCGGTACTGGAGGTATGGGTGACCAGGGTGATGATACTACGGCACAGACCATGGCTGAGGCAGTTGCAGCCGCCGTAGCTCAGCTGGTACCCGATTAGTTGCTGCTATACAGCAAGGGCAACAGCCCGGAGTTCAGCCACCACCACCACCGCCACGAGAGACCAATTGGGTCAAGGCGTTGGCTGATCTGAGGCCGCCCTCATTCAGTGGGGAGACCGATCCCCGTAAGCTCGAGGCATACATCTCCGAGATGGAGACCGCCTTCGAAACCCTAGCACCACCTGAGCAGGTCAAGGTACGACTTGCTGCTTACTACTTGAAGGGCTCGGCACAAAACTGGTGGAAGCTTGTGCGCGAGGGGTAGAGTTGCTGATCCGACATTTCAGTGGAGGGAGTACACGGCTCTTCTGCGAGCCAAATACTACCCTATACATGTGCAAGAGGCCAAGCGCCTGGAGTTGGACAACCTGAGACAAGGGATAAGATGACGGTAGATGAGTACTACTCAGCCTTCATCGGACTTATCCACCTGCTACCGGATCTGGGTTACTCAGACCGGATCCTTGTGAACCGTTTCTACAACGGACTGAACTATCGCCTACGCTACGGCATGGGGCCTACTGGATATACCACCTTGCAGGTAAAGGAATTACAGTGTAATGTGAATAAGTGTGTACAATGTGTTAATGTGATGTGATTTATTTTTTGGCGGGGCATAACTGACACCTAAATATAGGAGTGCTATCATGCCGCTGCTATTGTGGAGATCACCGTCCGTCTGAGGGACGAGGAGAGTGCGCTAAGCGCAAGGCTCAGAACGAGGGCCAAGGCACGCAAGGGCAGTGGGGAGGGAAGAAGAAGAAATCATACCCCCAGTCCCAGAAAGGACAGCAACAGGTGGCAAGGGCCAGACCCAGACCACCACTGCTGAGGAGCCTCTGCAGCTCACCTATGCGTATGCGGCCAAGCCCCTACGTTCTTACCACCTAAGGGTAATTGTCTAAACCTGTGTGATAAGTTAGAGTATATGTTAATAAGTTGTGAAACAAGTATTAATGGTGTATTGTGATAGCAGCTAGCACGGGCTCTGGACCGGAGCGCCACTATTACTGCAAGTGGTGCAACGGCGACCACCCCGGCAAGGACTGCAAGGGTAATGATGTTCAGTGCGGTACTGTAAGAAGATGGGTCACCGCGACCATGAATGCTGGCAGAACCCGAACAGTAGGAACTTCAGGCCCAAGGGGCAATGGAAGGGTAAGGCCACCACTGACGACCACCGATGGCCAGAAGACGGCGAACCAGCCACCCCCAGATCAGAGGTACACGGAGTCCCAGAAGGGGAGGGGTCGGGGTCCAACAAGGCCACCCTGAATGTGGTGGACCGGTCTGAGGCGCCAGGGCCCTCTTCTAGACCAGGTACCGCCTAAATTGTTAAATGAAAAAGTGTCTGCATACCGCATTTCATGCATGTGTGTGAGTGAGTTTAAATAAACAACCATGTGAGTAAATAAATAAAGTATAGTGTGAGTTTACCTAATTAGAGTACTCTAAACTTAAAGGAACTTTCAATATATGTTATCCAATCCCACCCACACGAACCCTGAAGAAACCACCATCAACATCACCGACTTTCCATTGGAGCAATGTCAGGTCATCCAGCCAGGTATGATACTTCTAAATGGATACCTGACACCGGAGGCACAAATCCATATCATCAGACGATGCGACGAACTTGGAGCAAAACCAGGAGGGTTTTACACACCCGAATACCCGAACGGAGCAAGGATGCAATTGAAGATGATGTGCATGGGTAAGGACTGGAACCCTTACACCAAGTCATATCAAGAAGTACGAGCTGAAGATGGAGCAACAGTAGCAAGTATACCAGAGGAGTTCCATGCGGTCGTTAACCACGCCGTGGGAATTGCTCAACAAGTTGAAACGGAATCAATTCCAAGTGTAAAAGCAGATTTATGCATTGTAAACTTCTACCAGAAAGGTGGACGGTTAGGTATACACCAAGACAAGGACGAGTCACCCGAGTCTCTAAGTAAGGGAGTACCCGTGGTGTCTTGGTCCATTGGTGATACCGCAGTGTTTGTGTTATGGCGAGCAGAAGCGTGCTGACCTCGCAAAGAAGCTACTGCTGAAATCGGGAGATGTATTAATCATGGGTGGGCAATCAAGGATGCTATACCATGGCATCAGGAAGATCAAACTGAATACCGCACCGTCGGCAGTGATCAATGCCACACACATGAAACCCGGACGTTTGAATCTGACCTTCAGACAGTTTTAAGCCTTGTATAATTATGTGATAAACAGTATGTATTAAGGATGTTGTAAGTGTGAATCATGGCGACAGTATAAGCCAATGAATGTTGTAAAAAAAGAGTGTTTAATGAATAAAGTGGAGTTGTTTGAATCATATCAACCGTGTGTTACCCAATACTTATTAGTTTGCCAATGAATTAGGCTGTGCACTCGGAACGGGAGGTATACTAAGTGTCTGCAATAAAGCAGAAGCCGGCAAGAGCGGCACAATCCTCACCGGTACCTTTCCAGTGAATGGCGTGGATGCATCGATCTTGTTCGACTCTGGAGCCTCACACACATTCATTTCGCTATCATTTGCGAAGAGGCTGGGGTTAGACGGTGAAGAGATGCCAGACTTCGTGGTTACTCTCCCGTCGAAAGAGCGGATCAGATGTACCCGCTACTACCGAGGTGCTATTGTTCGAATCAGGGGTGAAGAGTTTCCGATCGACTTGATAGAGTTCGACGGACTGGGTTTTGATGTGATTGTCGGGATGAACTGGTTGGAGCGGCACAAGGGCAGAATTCTGTGTGCCGAGCATCGACTGCTTCTTCGGAGTCCATCTGGGGTTACCATATCTTACCGCCAGAGGCCCAGGGAGCCTTCGACTCAGATCATCACCGCCATGGCTATGTATCACGAGTTACGACGAGGGAGTGATGTATACTCTGCTATGTCAGGACATAGAGAGAGACCTGAGTTTAGCCCAGATGTGCCGGTAGTGTCGGAGTTCCTGATGTATTTCCTAAGGAACTGCCGGGCATGCCGCCAGCACGAGAGGTTGAGTTTGAGATTGATCTAGTTCCGGGCACCGGACCCATTGCGAAAGCACCTTACCGTATGGCTCCAGCAGAGATGACAGAGCTCAAGGAGCAGCTGAGAGACCTACTCGACAAGGGCTTTATCCGCCCTAGTGTGTCACCATGGGGAGCGCCGGTTCTCTTCGTGAAGAAGAAGGACGGTAGCCTCCGCCTATGTATTGATTATCGGGAGCTGAATGCTGTTACGGTGAAGAACCGTTACCCTTTACCACGCATCGACGATCTATTTGATCAGCTTAGGGGAGCATCAGTATTCTCCAAGATAGACCTACGTTCCGGATATCACCAGATTGCCATCCGTGACAGTGATATCGAAAAGACAGCTTCAGAACTAGGTATGGGCATTATGAGTTCACAGTTATGCCGTTTGGCTTGTCAAATGCACCAGCAAAGTTCATGGACTTAATGAACCGTTTGTTCCAAGATCAGTTGGACAAATCAGTGGTAGTCTTCATCGATGACATACTTGTGTATTCGAAATCGAGAGGTGAGCATGAAAGCCACCTGAGAGATGTATTGCAAACGTTGAGAAAGAATCAGTTGTATGCTAAATTTCTAAGTGTGAATTTTGGTTGAACCAAGTATCATTCCTTGGACATGTGATTTCTGAGGCCGGGATCGCTGTTGATCCGGCAAAGATAGATGCAGTGCGCACCTGGCCTAGGCCGAAGACAGTTACCGACATCAGGAGCTTCCTCGGTCTGGCAGGTTACTATAGGAGATTTGTGAAGGACTTCTCCAGTGTCTCGAAGCCGATGACTTCCTTGATGAAGAAGGATGCACCATTCGAGTGGACAGTCGACTGTGAGAGGGCTTTCGCGAGTCTCAAGGATGCTCTGACATCTGCACCGGTTCTGACATTACCAGACGGTCCAGATGGTTTTGAGGTCTATTGCGACGCATCAGGCAGGGGTATGGGTTGTGTGTTGATGCAACACGGGAAGGTCGTGGCTTACGCCTCCCGACAGCTGAAGAAGCATGAGGAGAACTACCCTACCCACGACTTAGAGTTGGGGGCCATTGTCTTCGCACTGAAGATATGGCGACATCACTTGTATGGGGTAAGTGTGACGATCTATTCTGACCACAAGAGTTTAAAGTACTTGTTCACTCAGAAGGAGTTGAACATGAGGCAAAGAAGGTGGGTTGAATTTTGAATGATTATGACATCAATTTACAGTACAAAGAGGGTAAGGCAAATGTGGTAGCTGACGCATTGAGTCGCCGAGCACACTCTCTCCATTCGCTAGTCTCTCATACTGGCTTGGTTGAAGAGGTGCGGAGTGCTCAGATGACGGATCAGTACATGATGGAGATTAGACAGAAGCTTATTGATGGCACATTCGAGGGTCAGAAGTATGACTTCAGACTCCACGATGATGACCTGATTAGGCTTAATGGCAGATTGTGTATACCCAGGAGTAGCGCTGAGTGAAGGAGCGCATATTGAGTGAATCCCATTGTTCTACTACTTCGATTCACCCCGGAGCTTCAAAGATGTATAAAGGTATGAAAAGATACTTCTGGTGGGCTGGAATGAAAAAGGATGTGAATGACTATGTGTTGAGGTGTCTCACTTGTCAGAAGGTCAAGTTTGAGCACCGACGGCCTGGTGGTATGGTGCAGCCAATGCCAGTGCCGGAGTGGAAGTTCCATGACATATCTATGGACTTCGTGGTAGGGCTTCCGCCTACAAGGGGAGGTCTGAATATGATTTGGGTGGTAGTTGACCGACTGACCAAGGTGGCCGATTCATTCCGATGAAGGACACCTGGAAAGTGGCAAGATTGGCAGAATTATTCGATAAAGAGATTGTTAGACATCATGGTGTACCAAAGACGATTGTATCCGACAGAGATACCAGATTCTTATCCAGATATTGGAAGTCTACACGAGAGGCACTTGGTACTGAACTGAAATTGAGCACGGCGTTTCACACCCACAGACCGATGGTCAGAGTGAGCGCACATACAGACACTTGAGGATATGCTACGTGCATGTGCACTTGACTTTCAGACCAGCTGGATTGATAAGTTACATCTGATCGAGTTTAGCTACAACAACAGTTATCATGCATCGATCAAGATGTCTCCCTTCCAGGCATTGTACGGTAGACCATGCCGCACGCCATTATGCTGGGATGAGTCGAGTGAGACGGTCATTATAGGACCAGAGTATCTTGAGCAAGTTCAGGCAGAAGTTCGCCAGATCAGGGATAATATGAAAGCAGCTCAGGATAGACAGAAGTCGTACGCAGATGTGCGCCGACGTGACCTGGAGTTCGCCGTGGGCGATCAGGTATTTTGAGAGTATCCCCATGAAGGGAGTGTTTCGTTTTGGCCAGAAAGGCAAGTTGAGCCCAAAATATGTGGGCCTTATGTTGTGACGGAGCGGATCGGCCCGGTAGCTTATAGACTTGATTTACCCGCCGAGCTGGGCAAGGTACATGATGTATTTCATGTGTCCCAGTTGAAGAAAGTATATGTCTCATCCGTCTCATGTGCTTCAGCCTGAAAGGCTAACTTTAGAGCCGACCATGCGATCAGTGGAGACTCCGGTACGGATTCTGGACACTAAGACTCGAGACACTCGCCATAAGTCTGTGAGACTGGTGAAGGTTCTCTGGTCTAACCAGGACGTTGAGGAGGCACTTGGGAGCTGGAAGATAAGATGAAGGCGAAGTACCCGTCGTTGTTTACTTCTTAGTATTGTATGTATAGGGTACGGGGCGTACCCCTATTTAAGGGGGGTAGAGCCGTTTCGGTTATGTATATGACATGTATTTGAATACATTGTCTGTGTTGTATTGTCATGTTGTTGTCATGTTGTTAATGTTACAGACCGCTGAGTCTGAATGATGTTGTGTGTGATGTTTGTTGTTTGGACCATGTGTCCGATATGATGTAAGATGTTGTTAATGTGATATAGAAGTGTTGTTAATATGTGTTCTCATGTTCTAATGTTTAAGTTATGTGGAAGTATGAACTTGGGGACAAAGTTCTTTTAAGGGGGGTAGATTGAAATACCCCAAACCTAGTTATGTTGTTTAAACACCTAAATAGGGGTAATAAGACTAAAAAGAGTCTTAGAAACCTTAGTAAACAAATTTAAACAAAAGGAAACACAAATGTGCTTTAAAGTCAATAAGAGCTAAAATGTGCTCTAAGCTTGGGATAAACTTGAGTAAGACCTAATGAGCTTACCAAGACCTCATTTATATACTAATGAACTATTAAACCAATTACCAAAGAAAACCAAGCTTGAAAACAAGTTAAAACACAAAATGTGCTTTAAGAAGTCTTAAAGCACGTTTTTGAAAAAATTGTCTTGTAAATGAGTTTTGAATGGCTAAATGTCCATCATTACTCTTAAATATATATGTGTACTATATAGTATCACATTTGGGTGGCTATATTAGTGGGAAATCAAAATTTCACTTCTAAGTGCCTTGTTTAGGTGAATAGTACTTTTATAAGCTAGTTTATAACATATGTTGTATTAAGTAATTAAATTGACAAACAAAGACTAAAACACCCTCATACTAATAAAGGGGGCCGGTTTTATAAGTGTGTGACTCACCACTCTCTAGTTAATAATAAGTAAGTAAAGAAAACTAAGTAAACTTACTTTTTACTTTATAACATAAATATCTCCTAAAAGCAAGTTCTATCTTCATTCTCATTTCTTTCCTTCATTCCACGGTTTGCAAACACCTCTCTTCTTCCTTCTTCCTTGTTCTCTCTCGGTAATACCACTATCACCATGGAAGTTCCAACTTTGACCACTTGTTAAATCTAGCTCACTTGTCCAAATCAAAAACAAAGACCACCAATCTTCCTCTCATCAAGCTCTTCATTCCTATCTTCTCAAAACTCCAAGAGCTCCATTTCGGTGCCAAGGTGTTCCACCATTGAAGGAGCTTGAGCTTGTATTTGACATTATTACTCTCCTTTGCTTCTAGGTAAGGAATCTCAAACAAAAATCAAGTTTCCTCCTTGTTTTGTCATGTCCGAAAATACACATTGATATAGCTCTTTGTGTGACTTTGTTCTAGCTTCATTTCAACTCTTCATGGACTAGGTGGAGTCCTCTCTTGTTATATATTCAAACTCTCTTCAAAGATCAAGGTAAAAAACAACTACATTAATGTTTTTGAAACAATGTCAAATTAGGGTTTACAATGAGATGAAGCTTATAGCTTGAATACTTATAATGTTTGTATATTGTTTAGAACTTGACAAGGAATCAAAATACCATACGGTTGTAAGGAAACAAGAAGGAAGTGTGTTGGAAAAAGAGGTAAATCTACTAACTTAATGTTGTTTAATGCCTTAGGAGAAATGAGCTATAATTGCTTATTAAAACTACCTAAAGAGCACATGGTAAATGACCTAGTAAATGTTCTCAAGGAGACTAGTAAAATAACATATGTCTTGTTGTATGTAATCGCAGGTTAAAGGCATATATATTGTGGAAATTCAGTGTTTATGATTTAAGCACTTTAAGGGCCTAAGAGCCATGCATTTTAAGGGCCTAAGTGCCATGCAATTTAAGTTATGCACTATATTGTGATGTAGTGTGAATTTGGTGAAGTTGTGTAAGAAAGTGTTCTTGGTGTTCTTAGTGTTCTAGGATGATTAATGATGAAATAATGTGCTAAGGTGTAACAAAAATGCTAGGAGAAACTATGTCGAAATTTAGAAAATGCATAAGGAGTTCAAGATGTTGTAAAGGAATTTGATGAATGAATAGGAAGTGTTCTAGAGTGTAATAAGGACTTAGGCATGATCTTGAGGTTTTAGTATGTACCAAAGTCATTTTGGACTTAGATGAAGGCTTAGGCTAACTTTGGTAAATAAGGAGCAAGTGTAAGCTTAGGAAAAAGGGATTTCAAGAATGACTTAAGGAGTTTAGTTTGTAAGAAACAATGTTAAAGTAATGATGTTGTGTGGAAGAAATATCTAGGAATAATGATTGGAAGGCAGGAGGAATGCCACTTAGAAACTTAAGGAGAAGACACTATAAGTGTTGGAGGCTTTGGAGAAATTTGGTTAAGTGTTTAAAGGCTTAGAAATTGAGTATAATGGCACGTCCGAACTTCCGTCCGAACTTGGAAGCTCGGACATGCCCTGTTACGCTTACAGTTTTCTGGATTTAGGTAGTGTCCGAACTACCGTCCGAACTTGGAAGTTCGGACGCACCTGTTATTTCTTAGGGATTATCCTCGAACTGTGTCCGAACTGGGAAGTCCGGACACATGTTCGGACATAGGATTTCTGTTTGGATTTTCCTCGACTCATGTCCGAACTCCGAAGTCCGGACACAAGTTCGGACATGTGTCTGTTTTCTGTTTAAAATCACGGCTTGTGTCCGAACTTGGAAGCTCGGACACAAGTTCGGACAGGGCACTATATGGACCAAAAATTATTGTTTTAAGATGGGAATTGTTATCTAAAATAGTAGTTGGTTAGTAAGATATAATAAGGTTATATAAGACATGTTAGGTGGGTTTTAAAGGCAATTAAAAGGATGAAAAGTTGTAACAAGTGTAAAGTAAAAGAAAACTAGTAGTGTGAGTAGATAATGTTAACAATGGACTAGTGCGTTAATTAACCGACGTTACTAATGTGTTTAGGATTCTCCAAGGTGGAAACCAGTCGAGGCAAGACCGAGGTATGGTTTCTTGCAGTCTGTTGCCTACCGGTTTACACGGCTTGTGTGTTGTTTGTTTTCTGTGTGTTTATGACTTTGTAAGATTAACCATGTAAAGAGTTTACAGTTGTTAAATATTATATGTTGTTAAGTATGACTCTCTTTCCTTGTGTGGGTCTAACAAGACTTGACCTATGATTGTGAATTGTGTGTTGTGTTCAATGATGAACTACTAACAAGGGCTAACGGGGGAAGTGAGGAGTCCGGTCTGTTCCGGCCACGCGTGTGAGTATGGGAGTCGATGTCATAACCGGTTCGATTCTCTTGTATGTTATGGTTAAGTTTCCAATTTGGTTTCTAACCTTCCCTTTAGCTTAACCAAGGCTATTTTACTGACTCACGTCGGGCCACAGGGGCATACTATGTGTTTGTTTCGGTGTGCTTGGATCACTATATCCGAGGCACCTTGTGTTAAGTTAACCGTTCAATCTAACCGGACGGTAACGAGTTATGTAACGAGCTAAGTATGAGCGTGGCAACATTCTCTAGGTCTCAATGGGGACTAACTGTGTTGGTTCTCTTCCTAAAAGGAATTGTATGTTTGTGATGTGTGTTATGATGTGTACAATACCTGTGTTATGTATAATATGTATGTGTTGTGTGTTTTAAAATAAATATCATGTCATCATGACAATTGGTTGCGCGTATCCCGGTAGCCGATGGGCTGCGCGTTAGCCATACCAGCAAAGGTGCTGACCCCTCGGGGGCTCCATATTTTATTGCAGGATGAGGATCGAAGAAGCAGAGTGGCTCTAGATCCTAGAGAGTAGTTACTTTTGGAGTACTTTTGGATGTTGCCCGGGTTGCGCCTGTGCTCCCGTGGCGTATTATATACTTGTTATGATGGTTTACAGTGAAGTATACAGTGAAGGATTTTGTAAACACTCGGTATTATGTTGATGATATATATAGGTTGTTAGTTCTATGCTCGGGAGTCTGATCATCAGACCGGTACAATTGTATTTATTCAGCCTTGTTAGCCACGTGGGTGGTTGACGGCATTGTAGCACCAATCGTTTAGTTACCGTTTAGTTGTTTATTTTCCGCTGCGATTCAAGTATAGTTATGTGCGTAGTAGGGTGTTACAATATGATTCATTTATCTTAATAATTTAAATTATATAATATATATTATATTTAGGTCGGGACCTGTATAACCAATTTTAGGTCACAAGGCATAGTTCTAATGAAACTCACCCACTCTTGATAATTATTTTCCTAAGGTTGTGTTCATGTAAGGGTTCTTCTGATTATTTAAATCCATACGCTGTAGACAATGGTTAGATTTAGTAAATAGCCCGCTTAGTGTGTCTTTTAAATTTTATTATAACTGTTTATAACGTTAAACTTCAAGAAACATTGAGATTTTCAATCTTAAGTAACTCCAATTTTTTTTTTATTTTTTTGGATAATCAATACTCAAGTATTTAAGATTCAATGATACTTAGTTTAATATTTACTCTTCTGTTCAATCAATCTGAAAAGTAACTTCTTTTATTGATTTTTTTTATATTCAACCAGGGGTGGATGTTGTATCTTGGAGTACCCAAACTTAATCCCCTTCCTCCATATATCAGTATTTTCCCAAAGACTTAAACTCATAAACCCTTTCCTTTATGAGTTTTAATACCGAATCTTAAGATACAAATTTGATTTGTCATTGTGGTTAGCATGAAATATCCTAGCTCACGATTTCATGATTGGTAACGTTCTACCACCCACTCCCTCATTTTAAACACATCCATCACCTGCGTGGAGATTATATTACGTTAGATTGACAAGGCTTGTTCTAGCCCCTAAATTCCAGAAGTGGGTGTGCACCCCCACTACTTTCAGCCTAGACGTTCGTCGCACAAGGATTCCCGTAAGGTGTTAGGGTTTAGGTGTTTTCTTTCTAAAGTTAACATAGAGTTTTAATGTGTTTTACAAGGTCAGATGTTGATCTTTTCTAATACGCTACTAGTTTCTGTTAGCTTAATAATTTTCTAGACTTAAGATTTATCTTAAACATTATCTTAGGTAATAAATTGATACCAGTAGTTAATGAGATTTATTTTCAAACTTTAAAGGAGTTGAAGTACTTTCACATAATATCAATACTAATTTAATTATGTAAAGTTCTATTTGTATACTGTTTTCAACCAAAGTATTCTTTAAAATTCTAGGATTTGTGTACTAGCTTTTAAAGGATTGCATTTTTAGCAATGTATTCTCCATGAGCATGCTTTTGAAAAATAGCTTAATATTTGGTTTATCTCAACCAAAATCTTATCGTACTTAATATAGGATGTTCCAACCTAATATATATATATATTATATATATTTTCTGTAGTTTATTGTTGGAACGGTATACAACACCATCACACCAACAGACATTCACAAAAGAAAGTGTGTAAAGGAATCTTTCACAATTCCAAGAAGGGTTAGGAGTCGTGCCTTACTGGAGTCCTCACTTCCCAATTCTACCCCAGTTCCCCAGTTTTAAGTGCACCTATAATCTAAGTATTTCACTCGACTTGTTTTCTCGGGTTCAGAGCGTAACTACGCTCTGATACCACTTTCTGTAACACCCTATTTAGCGTATTAAAGCGGAAAAAAAAATACGAAGGGCGTACAGACCATCGGGTTCCAACACCCGGCACCAACCCTCACCAATTACAACTTATAACTTACAAAAGCTACGGTCTGAACTCGAGAAAACTTAACACAAACATAACAGAAATTAAACACATTAACTCTCCACAAAACCTAGTCCCATCCCAAACGCTCATTCTCTTCGTGGCCACTGCCAGAATGGATTTATCGTGAGTGATTTAGAAGAGGTGTGGTTGTCAAAAGAAAGAAATTAATACTCAAATATCCGTCGGGCTGCAAATTTAAAACCCGGTCGTAGTAGTGTAGAAGACTGAAGCGGCCGGGGTCAAACCGTGGGACTTATAGCGAGCTAAAGTAGTACCTAAGCTTGTCACAAAAGGGGGGAAGTTAATTGACTTGTTTTTAGAGAATTAAAAGAGCAGATTAAATTACTGAGTGTAGATGAATTAAATGGAACTCCGGGTTCAGGTTTTATAATCTATTGATTATGCTATCTCTTCCGGTTTAATAAATTAGTTTGGCAAAAATTCCTGTTTTTATCCTAAGGACTAAGTCATAGACCCTTAAGACTCGTTTACCAGAAAATGCTCGGTCTAATCATGGTCGAGCAGTACTACATGTAACGGACGTTAATTTGAGGAATTATAATTGCATCTATAAATACTAACTTATTAAATCATAATAAGTTTCTCCAGATTTACGGCTTAAATAACCTGTCTATTTATCACCTGGTCTGATCAAAATAGACTTAGGAAAACATTTTAATAAATTCATGTAATTTATTAAAATGGTGAGAGAAAGCCTTAAGCGTAACAAACTGTATTTATTAAAACCGGTAAAAATATTGATTACATAATTAAAACAAACCATAATTAAAAACCTTGCCCGGAGCAAATCCTCCTTAGCCAGACATATTAACTGGTAATAAATCTGACAGAGGTAGGACGTAATAACAGCACGAGACGTGATTAGTGAATGGAGAAATGGAGAGGTCGAAGAGTGAAACATGTACGTAGGTTAATATAAGTGAAGTGGGTGAATTTGAGAATTTAGAAACTGGGGTATGAGATGTACGTGAGTGTTAATGGAAGAGAATGAATGAGGTGAGAATGAGTGATTTTCTTTTCTGGTTTCTCCGTGCACTCGTATGGCTGTAGGGAATTGGTATTTATAGAAGAAAATGAAGAGTAGCCTTCCGTAGATATTTGCAGTTGATTGCCCACTTGAGTGCTTCATTGATTGAAGCATTGATTGCTTCATTCATTTATTGCAGGGGACAGTGGCGAAATGCGGGAGCGATTAAGGTAGCAGTGGTCGGAGTAGATAGATAAGGTGAAGAAGACGACTGCGCGAAGAAGGGAAAACCAGTCCGGCGTCGATTTTAGTCGTGACCGCGTCGAAGACCGCCTCGCGTTTTGCGTGTGTTGTCCCCGCCTGATAAATGGCGGTACCGGTAGTTTGTCCGCGTGGTAACGGGGCGGACAGAGTGAGAGGAGACCGCGTGCGGTTGCGTGGGTGGAGTCCGCCTGATAAGTGGCGGACAATCTTGGTTTTCCGCCTCTGGTTCCGCCTCTTAGAGGCGGTCAAGTGTGAGACGTCCGCGCGTTAAAGTGGCGGACAGGGGGGCGGTTGCGATAGAGTAGTCCGCCAGGCGGTTGTTTGTGAGGAGACCGCCCGTTAATGGGCTGTAGTGTTGGAGGAGTCCGCTAGCGTTTGCAATGTTGACGTGGCCCATTTTCCTTTAACTTCGACCGGCTCTAGATTCTTCGTTTGGACTTCCGTTTTCTGAGCCGTTTGCGCCTACGCGTTCGTCTCTTCGACTACTTCACTCCCGGCTTGGTTTTCCTCATGTTAAACCAATAATTTTGTGAGATAAACAATAAACATAAACTAGAGGAAACTAACCGAAGTGGAGAAATGAGCAAGAAAAGTGCTAATATTATACATGAAATACACCTAAAAACATGCTCATTTAGACACTTATCACACCCCCAAACTTATCTTTTTGCTTGTCCTCAAGTAAAATCATGCCCTAAGCAAGTAGGAAATGCTCAATACTAACAAATATTATTATGAAGGGTAGGATAAAAAAGTCATAGTTCATGATCTCTAAACTTATTGAGGAGTGTGAAAAATTATCTGCTGGTGGCATAGGTGTGCTCAGGGTAAGCAAAATATAGAGTTTCGGGGTATGATCTAAGGTACTTCAATGTTTCTTTTATTTTGGTGATTCCGAGAACTTTTACCATGGCCAACTTTCTCAGAATGGGCATTGAGGAGAAAATAAAAGGAAGAAAGATTTTATGCATTGCTTCACACTTTTGCATGAAGGATGAGAAAATGTAGGCATAATGCCTTTGTAATTAAGAACACTCAACTCTCATTTGTTGGTTACCAATGGTGTCTCGAAAGTCCCTTATATTTATTATTTTTTTGTTTCTTCTCTTTTTTCAAAAACAGAGAAGTACCCCTTAGCAATCCCTAAGAGAGAAGACAGAAAGAACCCTGAGCAATAAAATCCAACCAATTTGCAGATTATTTGGTCACACCGCATATAAAAATGCTCCTCAAAAGTAATCAAATGACAAAAAATTTAAAAAAATTACCCCTTTATCCTACAATTCATAATAGTATTTGTTTTTAAGAGACAACCTACATTAGCAGGGTACATAATTCAATTAGAACAAATGTGAGGTAAGCAAAAGATAAGCAGAGAGGACAATTTTAAACAATTTTAGCATTTAGATGACCTGCTTTCTTCCCCCACACTTAACTTAAGCAATGCCCTCATTGCGTAAATGAAATAAATAACAGGGCAAGCAAAGAAAGGAAAGAGTGTACTCCCCAGATTTCGTAGAGTGTGTAGAGCTCCCCCACACTTGAGTGTTGCTGTGTAATGTCATGATTTTGAACCTGTAAAGAATTTTCTACACAGCGAGAAGAACTCAAGTGAAGCCTGCATTTTATTATAGCAATAAAAGGAAATATAGTACAAAAAGGAAAAAACAAATTAAATTAAAGGAAAGTTAAAGATAGATAGTGGGTTGCCTCCCACCGAGCTGCCCGGTTTAACGTCTCTAGCTAGACGTATTTGACCAAGTTTTAGTTTGGAGAAGATTCTGAGGGCGAATTGTTCTCTGGTCTTGGACAAAATAAGTTGCAGATAGGAGTTGAAATAGGGAATGAGAATTATACCTTTTAAGACGTGCCCCGTTGACCTTGAAAGTTTCGCCTTGTTGTTCTGGAGTTCAAAGCACCGTACGGGGTCACACTAACAATTTGAAAAGGGCCGGCCCATGTGACTTGACTTCCCTGGGAAAATCCTTAATCTCGAGTTATAATAAAACCCAATCACCAACTTCGAATTCCTTCTTGAGGATCCCTGTCGTGGAACTTTTTGGTGCGCTCTTATATAGATCTTTGCATTCTGATAAGCCTTCGGCAGCTCTTCTAATTCAGTAAGTTGGAATTTTCTTCTCTCTCCTGCAGAAACCATGTCAAGTTTAGGCTTTGATTGCCCAATATGCTTTATGCTCCATCTCTACAGGAAGGTGGCATGCTTTTCCATAGACCAGCTTAAAGGGAGACATCCCGATGGGAGTCTTGAATGCAGTGCGGTAAGCCCAAAGCGCATCATCCAGTTTAAGTGCCCAATCCTTCCGTGATGAGTTACCGTCTTCTGAAGGATCCATTTTAACACTCTCGTTGGAAACTTCTGCTTGACCGTTTGTCTGGGGGTGATAAGGTAAAGCTACCTTGTGACGTACCCCGTATTGACCATAAGTGCTTCGAATAAGCGGTTGCAGAAGTGTGTTCCTCCATCACTAATAATAATTCTGGGCACGCCGAAACGGGTAAAAATGTGCTTCTTGAGGAATCTTGTTACTGTCTTTGCGTCGGCATGATGACACGGTAAGTTCCACCCACTTTGACACATAATCAACTGCCACCAGAACATTCGTGGCCCTGCGAGGAAGAAACGGTCCCATGAATCTATGCCCCAACAATCAAACAGCTCCACTTCTAGTATCCCTTGTTGCGGCATCTCATGTCTCCTGGATGTGTTACCCATTTTTCTGACAATTATCACATTGTCTGCAGAATTGGTACACATCTTATGAAGGGTTGGCCAATAAAAACCTGAGGCCAGGATCTTGGCAGCGGTCCTCGTGGGTCCATGGTGACCTCCGGCTTCTCGAGAATGACAAAAGTGAATGACACTCGAACACTTCTTCCTTCTTCCGGAGACATCGTCGAATCAACCCATCTGCACTAACTCGGAACAAGTACGGGTCCTCCCAGAAATAATTCCTTGAGTCAGAGAGGAATTTCTTCTTCTGGGAATATGAATAATCGTATGGTACTGTTCCTGAGACTAGATAGTTGGCCAGGTCTGCGTACCATGGCTCCTGAACTTTGGTGATGGAGAAGACAGTCTCGTCGGGGAAGAATTCGTTGATGGGCACACTATCCGTAGGAGTCACCAACCTAGAGAGATGGTCGGCGACGACATTCAGTTTCCCGCTCTTATCTTTGACTTCGATGTCAAACTCTTGAAGTAGAAGAATCCAGCGCAAAAGGCGAGGCTTGGCTTCTTGTTTCGTGATAAGTATTTGAGAGCGGAGTGGTCTGTATGCACGATGACCTTGCTTCCCCATAAGTAAGATCTGAACTTATCGAGGGAGAAAACTATAGCCAAAGTTCTTTTTCGGTGGTCGTATCTTTTTCTCTCTCTGCGCATCGTTCAGTGTTCTGCTAGCATAGGCGATCACTCTCAAGATTTTCTCTTTCTTTTGGCAAAGAGCTGCTCCCACGGCATAGTCACTTTGCGTCACACACATGATCTCAAAAGGAGGAGAGACCAATCAGGTGGTAGACCACAGGTGCTGTCACCAATTTTTGTGTTATTGTTTGGAATGCAGCTGAACATTTCTCATCAAACTGAAACGGGGATCTTTCTGTAGCAGGTCGGTCAAGGTTTGCTGATTTTGGAAAAGTCCTGAATAAACCGCCGATAAAATCCTGCATGCCCTAGAAATGCTCGTATATCTCGAACTGTAGTTGGTGCTGGTAACTTCTCAATAACCTCTACCTTTGCTTTATCCACTTCTATCCCTTTGCTGATATTTATGTCCAGGACGATCCCGTCCTTGACCATAAAATGACACTTCTCCCAGTTTAAAACGAGATCGTATCTCACACCGTCTTAGGATCAAATCTAGTTGTGCCAAGCATTTGTCGAAACTAGAGCCATAGACTGAGAAATCGTCCATGAAGACTTCTATGCTCTGCTCGTGATGAAGTCAGCAAATATTGCTTGCATACATCTCTGGAAGGTAGCAGGGGCGTTGCATAGACCGAAAGGCATTCGTCGATATGCAAAGGTACCATAAGGACAGGTGAAGGTTGTCTTGTCCTGGTCCTCAGGTGCGATTGGTATTTGAAAATAACCCGAGAACCCATCTAGAAAACAGTAGTACTCTTGCCCTGCTAGTCGTTCCAACATCTGGTCGATGAAGGGGAGAGGAAAGTGATCCTTCCTGGTGGCCAAGTTCAAACGCCGATAATCAATACACATGCGCCATCCTGTGATCTTTCTTTGAGGGATAGTCTCTCCCTTTTCATTAATAACAGCTTCGATGCCCCCCTTCTTAGGGACAACTTGAACAGGGCTGACCCATGGACTGTCAGAAATTGGATAGATGATATCTGCGTCAAGGAGTTTCAGAACCTCCTTTCGAACTACCTCCTTGAGGTTAGGGTTTAGCCGGCGTTGAGGTTGTCGGATAGGTTTGTAGTTCTCCTCCATGTAAATATGGTGGTGCAATAGGAGGGACAATTCCTTTGATATCAGCGATAGTCCACCCGATTGCTGTCTTGTGCTTCTTCAATACCTCAAGTAACTTCGTTTCCTCTCCGGAATTCAGAGAGAGAAGAGGAAATAATGAAGGCAAGCGGTCATTTTCAGCTAGAAAGCATACTTGAGGTTAGAGGGTATTTCCTTAAGCTCGAGTTCAGGTGGTTGTTCTACTGATGGAATTGATTTTTGAGGTTTTCTGTCGAGTTCTTCGATTGGTGGCCGGAACGATTGATAACCAGCCCTTCCTTTCTCTACGTACGCCAGCATGGCGTTAACTTCTGGATCCTCCATCTTTTCTTCTAGAGAAGTAAGTAATACTTGCTCTAGGGGTTCAGTTTCAGCTTCCTGGATGGAAGATGGAAAATACGTGTCCTCTCTGTAGCAAAATCGCCTTCCTCCTCCTCGTCATCTGTGAATCCCACCGTCTTAGCATGAGGAGAAAAGTTTGAGCTTTTCTTCATCATTTTCTGCATGTCGAATTCGATCGTCTCATCTTCGTACCGAAGAGTGATTTTCCCGTCGTGGACGTCAATGATAGCTTTGGCGGTACTTAGAAACGGTCGACCTAGAATCAGGGGAACCTCGACATCGTCATCCATTTCTAGAATGACGAAATCTGCTGGAAAGATGAAGCGAGACACTCCAACTACCAAATCTCGGACTATGCCCATGGGCTTGATCTCTGATCTGTCTGCTAGTTGGAGTTTAAAAGGAACCGGTTGCATTCTCCTCCTTTAACTTTCAGAAAGGTGGCGTATGGCATGATATTAATGCTGGCTCCTAGGTCGCATAGACCACTTCCACAATCCACCCCACCTATAAAGCACGGGATCACGGGATTTCCCGGATCTGTTGTTTAGGAGGGAGTGCTCGAAGAAGGGCTGCAGAACACTCCTCTGTCAGGTGCACTGTCTCTTTTCCAGGTTTCTTTTTCTTCTTCGTCAAGAGATCCTTGAGGAATTTTGCATAATTAGGCATCTCTTGCAAAGCATCGATCAGAGGTATGTCGAGGGTCATTTTCTTGAAAATGCTCAAGAACTTGGAGAATTGCTCATCAAGATGTTTCTTTTTCATTCTGTTTGGGAACGGGAGTTCACTGTTTTTATGAGTGGAGGTTGGGATGTCGAGGGTAATTCGAGATGGAGGTGGAGTAACAGGAGTAGGAATTTGAATTTCTGAGGGAGGTAAAGTTGGGTTGGTGGTTTCATCGACATTGATATAGGAATCTTCAAGATTTTCTTTTTCTTTTCCTTTGCTGGTGGCAAGTTCCCTTCCACTCCTTAAAGAGACTGCACACAAGTTTGTTGTTTGTGATGTGCCATCGTCTATAAGGACTGAATTTGCTTGTTGCTTCGGATTGGGATTGTTTGTGAAGGGAATTGACCAGGTGGTCTTGTTGAGTGAGAGTAGTTGTTGGATTTGAGATTGCAAGGCTTTTTGGTCTTTGCGCAGAGCTGCGACCTCTTCTTGCGTATCTCGTGATTTACCCATCATCGCCTTAAACATCTCCTGCATCTGAGACATATCAGACTCAGGATTCGAAGGAGGTGGAGCTGGTCGGCTCGATGAAGCTTCGTTGCCATAAGGCTGTTGTTGATATTGCCTTGGGCCTCCTTGGAAATTGGACTGAGGTCTGTAATTTTGGGATGTTTGTAGGGTATGTGGGTTTTGGATATTTCCGGTGTTTGAGTAGCTAAGGTTGGATTGCATGTTACGTTGCCATGGTTGTCGGTATCCTGAATTGTTGGTGATGTAGTTTGCTTCCTCCGCTGCTTTCATTTCTTGTAGTTGGGGGCATTGTTCATAATCATGAGGTCCGCAACATTGCGTACAAGAATTAGTTGGAGATGGTGGGATTGAGGAGCATAGCCTGGAGGGGTAGTAGGTGGTCGGGAAATCATCGATTTAGCTTGCTGAGGGAAGGAATTCATAGCCATCTGTTCGACCACTTTCTGTAGAGTGCTCACTTTTGTTGCTTGCTGAGCGTTGCTTTCCATGAGTTGCTCATGGCTTCTCATGAGCTGGTCGAATTTGTTATCACTCTCCCCAACATGATATAATCCTGGAGTACCGCTCCTTGATCCACCGGAGGCCCAGTCTCTAATTTCCTCACAGAGAGACTCCATGCTGTTCAGAAATTGTGCTCCCGGCTTTTTCAGAATGTCAGCCCCTAACGAAGATAACACCATTGTTCTGCACGGACCGATCAAGCCCTTGTAGAACAATTGTGATAATTGTTCCTTCGTCAGACCGTGGTGAGGACAAGTGAGTAGTAGACCTTTGAAACGGTCCCAAGTTTCACAAATATTCTCCGACCCTGGTTGCTTAAAATTATAAATTTCAGCAATCATCTCCAAAGTTCGGCTCGGAGGTAGGAATTTGTCATAGAACTTGGTGGCCATGTCGTCCCAGGTAACAATGGTACCCGGTGTTAAGCTATGATACCACTTGCTCGCGTTTCCCGTCAGGCTGTGTGGGAATAATGACAATCTTGCATATTGAAGTACTGCGTCGGTTGCAGTAAGGCTATTGGCATGTTGTAAGAATTTTGTAACATGTAACAGGGCTTCGTCTGGACTGGTGCCATCAAACATGCCCAGCTCCTTCACACATCGAATCTGATGATATGGCTTCAGCTTTTGCCACTCTTCATATTCGGATGGGCTAAGGTGAGGAAGGACGATAGCAGGCTGTTGTCCTTGGTTAGACGGCCTGTTGATATTTCGAACCGTTGCTGGTGTAGCTGCCATGTTAGCTTCCGGGTCAGAATCTATCACTGTGTTGGTAATGTTCTGTTGAGTTCGTCTCTGCCTGAGATTGCGCAGAAAGGTTCTCTCGATTTCTGGGATGTAACCAACCGTGTGATTAATATTCTCTGGGGAGACTGTGACCTGGTGAAAGGCATACACCACTCAAAACAGAGAAAAGAACTGGTTATACGTTAGAATAATAAAAGTGTTAGGAATTAGTAGACAGAAATTTAAAGTTAGTAGTTAGTATACAGGGAACGAAATGACAATGGAACGAAATGACAGAAATTTAAAGTTAGTAGTTAGAGACAATGGAACGAAATGACAAGGGAACGAAATGACAATGGAACGAAATGACAGAAATAAATAACAATAATATTAACAATGTCAGAAGTCCGATGTCCAAAATTAGATGTCCAAGTCAGATCAGAAGTCCGAAGTCCGATGTCCAAATCAGATGTCCGAGGTTATATGTCCGAAATTGGATTAACAGTTTTTTTTTGAATTTTATTATTAATTATTGATTAACAGATTATTTAATAAAAACAGGTGAATTAACCGGGGCTTAGGGACTAGATTAAATCAAGTCCCCGGCAACGGCGCCATTTTGCAGAATGGATTTATCGTGAGTGATTTAGAAGAGGTGTGTGGTTGTAAAAGAAAGAAATTAATACTCAAAATATCCGTCGGGCTGCAAATTTAAAACCCGGTCGTAGTAGTGTAGAAGACTGAAGCGGCCGGGGTCAAACCGTGGGACTTATAGCGAGCTAAAGTAGTACCTAAGCTTGTCACAAAAGGGGGGAAGTTAATTGACTTGTTTTTAGAGAATTAAAAGAGCAGATTAAATTACTGAGTGCAGATGAATTAAATGGAACTCCGGGTTCAGGTTTTATATAATCTGATTAATTATGCTATCTCTTCCGGTTTAATAAATTAGTTTGGCAAAATTCCTGTTTTTATCCTAAGGACTAAGTCATAGACCCTTAAGAACTCGTTTACCAGAAAATGCTCGGTCTAATCAAGGTTCGAGCAGTACTATGTAAACGGACGTTAAATTCGAGGAATTATAATTGCATCTAAATACTAACTTATTAAATCATAATAAGTTTTCTCCAGATTTACGGCTTAAATAACCTGTCTATTTATCACCTGGTCTGATCAAAATAGACTTAGGAAAACATTTTAATAATTCATGTAATTTATTAAAATGGTGAGAGAAAGCCTTTAAGCGTAACAAACTGTATTTATTAAAACCGGTAAAAATATTGATTACATAATTAAACAAACCATAATTAAAAACCTTGCCCGGAGCAAATCCTCCTTAGCCAGACATATTAACTGGTAATAAATCTGACAGAGGTTGGACGTAATAACAGCACGGAGACGTGATTAGTGAATGGAGAAATGGAGAGGTCGAAGAGTGAAACATGTACGTAGGTTATTATAAGTGAAGTGGGTGAATTTGAGAATTTAGAGAACTGGGGTATGAGATGTACGTGAGTGTTAATGGAAGAGAATGAATGAGGTGAGAATGAGTGATTTTCTGGTTTTCTCCGTGCACTCGTATAAGGCTGTAGGGAATGGGTATTTATAGAAGAAAATGAAGAGTAGCCTTCCGTAGATATTTGCAGTTGATTGCCCACTTGAGTGCTTCATTGATTGAAGCATTGATTGCTTCATTCATTTATTGCAGGGGACAGTGGCGAAATGCGGGAGCGATTTAAGGTAGGCAGTGGTCGGAGTAGATAGATAAGGTGAAGAAGACGACTGCGCGAAGAAGAGGAAAAACAGTCCGGCGTCGATTTTAGTCGTGACCGCGTCGAAGACCGCCTCGCGGTTTGGCGTGTGTTGTCCGCCTGATAATGGCGGTACGGTAGTGTTGTCCGCGTGGTAACGGGGCGGACAAGAGTGAGGAGACCGCGTGCGGTTGCGTGGGTGGAGTCCGCCTGATAAGTGGCGGACAAGGCTGTGGTTTCCGCCTCTGGTTCCGCCTCGTAAGAGGCGGTCAAGTGTGAGACGTCCGCGAGTTAAGTGGCGGACGGGGGGGCGGTTGCGATAGAGTAGTCCGCCAGGCGGTTGTTGTGAGGAGACCGCCCGTTAATGGGCGGTAGGGTTGGTAGTGTTGGAGGAGTCCGCTAGCGGTTGCAATGTTGACGTGGGCCCATTTTCCTTTAAACTTCGACCGGCTCTAGATTCTTCGTTTGGACTCCGTTTTCTGAGCCGTTTGCGTCTACGCGTTCGTCTCTTCGACTACTTCACTCCCGGCTTGGTTTCCTCATGTTAAACCAATAATTTTTTGTGAGATAAACAATAAAACATAAACTAGAGGAAAACTAACCGAAGTGGAGAAATGAGCAAGAAAAGTGCTAATATTATACATGAAATACACCTAAATAACATGCTCATTTAGACACTTATCAGCCACCGTAAATCAATTCGTACCTGCAAGATGAAACCAAGCAGCCCACCCCAAAAGGGGCGGGTCAGTTCCCTGGAATGGAACTGGTACAATTCTCCAAAAGCAAACTTATAAAACAAAACTCTTCAAAATAAATAGTAACATGAAAACAAACTCTTAAAGTAAAACAGAGATAAAGCACTTCAAACAATCAAGTTAAAGAGAAAAGAAAAAAGACAAAGATAGAGATAGAGAACTTCCAAAACAAGTCATCCACTTAAGTGTCACACCATAGTTAGTAAGCATCCATTGTTGATGTTAGAACCAATTCCCATTAGGAGTAGAAAACCCAGATAGCCACAAAGGACTAGGAATGAATGAGAGAAAACCAAAACCAGCAACTCAAGAATGGAATGAAACCAACTGGGAGAGATGGCCCCACCGCCAAGAACGTCCATTAAGGACAGGGGATATACAGCCCCTTACTGTTAACTACGTCCTCTCAGGACAAGGGATATACAGCCCTTTACTGTTAAATATCAATGCCCCTATGGGCGAGGGATATACAGCCCCCTACTGTTCACATTAAAGACGCGCGCACGTCGAAAGAAAGATTTCCAAGATTGACCTTTTCCAAAAATCCCGCTAGATCACCAACTACCCAGAGCAATACCAAAACACTCAGTCCTACAGAGTGCAGAAGCGTAAACCCTAAGCAGCCAATGTCTACGGGCAACCAAGTAGAAGAAACCAATACCCAAGTGAGTTCCACATCCAAGGCTCAGTTAGTCACACAAGATGAGTTAGTCACACAACTAATTCCTTTTAAAAATTCCTCTTTAAGTCAGTTAGCGTTTTCCAAACATTCCACAAGTCAATCAGCAAAAAGTTCGGAGTACGAGAAATCGTACAAAACATTTTCAGAAAGTCCAACACATAGCAAGTGAGTACGAGAAATCATACCTGGGTAACGCTGTGTAGCAGTTCTAATCAACTTGCGCAAACAATCAACAGTACTCTGAAGAATATTTAAAGATAATCTACCATCAATCACTTGTAGCCTATGTTACGCTTAAATAAACTCCTTACTCTTATTTCAAAGTCTCAAATATCTTTTAAGCCCTCACTTAAATGTTATGTATAATCTTTGACTTGTCTGAGAACGATGTATTACTCAAGGTTGTAAGACCAAGGAATGTATTTTAACAAACTGTTAATTGTTCCACCTTTACCCACTTTACCCATACTTAACCTTAATTCCCGCATTAAAGACCCTAATAACATAAGGGCATTATACGTTATTCAATCAAGTCCTAGAATCTCAATAACAATTCTTAAGCACAATACTTTTACTCTTACTTTAGGATATACATCGTGTTATGACCAATGATGGGTTTATCTTAGATAGAATACTATACTATTATCTCACAATATAAAGATTATATAATTAAACAATTTCTACTAGACAACCCATTACGATTAAGTCTTTCCCTTAACTTAATTAAGACCTACATCTTGTATATGAAATCGTAGTGTTGTAGACGCAATTTTAGTATAACTTATTTGAGCTACTAACTCAATTATCTTATCTTTAGTTCAGAATGGCCTTTAATTACAACCATCCATTAATCTTGTCATAAGTTGTTAAATTACTTTTCATCTTGAAATAACCATATTATAGATAACTCAAACTTATCGAACTCTCACATTTAGTACCCACAAGGTTTATATTCGCTTAATTTTACCTATATAATAAGGTGTTTTAAGATAACCCTTTTATGTATCCTTACTTACATTTTAATTCCCAAGTATTTAATTTTACACAATTCTCTCCATAGAGTATGTATAATCCTTTTGTACTAAATTTTAATAAACTTATGTCTTAAATACATTTTATATTACTTACAAGACCAAAGGTTTCAAAGGAATAACTTAATAAATTAATTTCCTTATTGTATTTAGGATGGACAATATATCTACATAAAGTAGAATTTATCAAAGAATAAATTATGGATCGTAAGAGAAACTGTTAACTATTTAATAAGATAACATATTCTGAGAAATCCCCATACCCTATATTCAAATGACACATTAATTTTCCAGTGTCAAAGGTAAATCAATCAAATCTCTTATGTAACCTAGTTTCATCTAATTAAAGGTTCAATGATTTAAGTATCAAATTTCTATTTGCAAACTTTTTGTAAATCTTTAACTATTATGTACATCACTTATTTATAAACTCACATCCTGAATATTGATAATGAATGTATTTTATATGGCTTAACTAATTCCAAGAAACTTAAGGATTATTATTTAGATTAATCTCCTAATCATAGTTTAATATAGTTTTATATCATAATCCTTTTAATGATTTTATCTTAAAATATTAAGTTATTACTCAATACTATAAATATTAAGAAATAATTAAATCTAGACTTATTTATCCTCTTCACATGTAGATGTAAAAGTAACTCATTTACTTTATTATTGTTTATATAATATGAACATTTAAATGTAAAAGTATTTCATTCGTTTTATTATCAATTATATAATACGATCTATTTGTGTAACACTTTATGTAAACTAATTACAAATATTCCTAAATTTCAACTTATTAATTTCTTAACCCAATTATAGATTTACATTGTGGACATTGACTAAATATATACATGTATTTTAATACTGTTTATATAAATCTTAGAAATTCAAGGGTAACTAAAAACTCAATTCATAACCATAGATTAATACCACCTCATATAGTATTCTATTATTAGTATTATGTAGAGGTTTTATTTAACTCATTAATTCCTGCATATTATATTTTCTATAAGGTATTTTATTTCTTTTATTTATTATTTATCGTATATATATATATCCTTCCTATTATATTTCTCACAAGGAATGTTATTTCCTTTATTATTTTTATTGTATTATATATATATTATATATATATATATATACATATACCTACATATATTAAGATTTATCCAGAACACTCTTTAAGAAATTCTATTGTATTAATTATACCTAATATCTTGTAGACATATCCAAAATTATTTATGGTTTATAAATAAAGTATTTCCCTTAGTTTTAGTTAAACATATTAGCTTCCATATTATATATAACAAATAAAATGTAGTTTAGTTAAATTCCTTGATTCACTATAAGTTACTTCTTAATTCCCTTTTATAAATGCGTAAAAATAATATAATGTATATTTGTTCCTTAGTTTATTTAAAATGTTAACTCCCATATAATATAGTAAATAAAATGCAGGATAATTAAATTCCTTAATTTATATAAGTTCCTACTTAAGTAAGTAAATATACATATATGTAAATAATTCATTTCTCTTAAAAACTAATACAAAAACATTTATACACTTACTGTTATAAAATGTTAATTTAGTTCCCTTTTTTTCCCAGCTTAAAAGTTAATTAACAACCCTTACTTTAATTTTTGATTACATTAAAAACTTTATATTATAGGTTATTCTTATGAAAAACCCACAAAACACAATTTTTAAAACCTTTTCCCGTTGCCCAAAAATTCCCAAATTTAATATACAGTAACTATAACATTTTAGACATATTATAAAAATTTTATTTCATAAAAATATCTTTTTAATTTAGCCAAATAATTCCAGAAAACCCGTAAATTGTAAAAATCATAACTTATGTTTAAAAACTCCAAAACCATAATAATTTACATCAACATAAACTACATAAAATAAGGAATCTATGGTTAAATTTCAAGTCAAAATACATTCGGGAAGATATTTAAATTAACCCAACAAGTTAGGACTTTTACTGGAATTTATTAAAAACCCTTATAACTAAATTCTGGAACGTTTTAATCTCGGCCGTCCGTTTCTCTTAACTACGATCGGACGGCCCGAGATCTTCGAGTTCATCAGCGACTATAGAACCGAACTCGAGTACTAATCTGTCAATTCCTCACAATCTACAGATCCAAATTCGATGATTCTTGTTCTATTAGATTCGAAATTCAATTCCGGTTCCATTGATACCAAATTCGATAGCTAACATGCGAGATTCATCCGTTTTCGATTCTGGTAAGTCGACTTAGGGTTTCAGAGGGTTTCGAGTTTTAATCTGTCAAATTCTCTCAGTATAAAGCATAATAGATGAAATTGGTAAGTGGGTTTGGTCGAAAATGCATAATCGGTTAGCATCATCAGAATAATTTGAAGAAACTCACCGGAAATTGCAAGAACGGGGCAAAAGTTTCGGTTTTCTGGAAACACATTCGAACCTTGCATGTTCGAGTAGTCAACTTCGAAGCACTATAAGTTTCAGCACAGATTGAGTTAGGCTATGTGTAAGGGCTCATGGAAAGATAAAACTTAGATCTACACAATGATAGCAAGCACTAATCCTAACTCGCATTACACAGAAAGAAATTGAAGTCACAAAACACGAGTTTACCTCTCTGTTTCGGTATTATTTTATGTGCTGGCAAGATCGAAACTTTAGGCGACTATAACTTCCAACCGGTTACGAATCAGGCTTGGGAATAAAACATGAAAGTTGTAGATGGATTAGTGATCTACACAACGAGCTAAAGAAATCGAAATTTGGTTGAAAGACGAGGAAGTTATGGCAAGACGAACATTACTGAAATCGGATGAGGATGAAACTGGAAACTGGGTTACGAACTCGAAAGTTGACAACTTTGGATCAACTTTCCCGTCGATGTAGAAGGAGTTAGGGCTTGTATGAGTTATGATTGTAAAGAGGGAATTAAGGAGAAGAGAGTGGTGAAGACGGCACTGGAAAATTCGTAAGTAACGAGTGAGATATAGCCGTCACAAGTTAGGTCAAAATCGGATGGTTGTTGGAGAAAAACAAGGAGATAGAATTAACTAAGTGTTGGGGCGCACGAGAGGCTGACACGTGGCAGTTATATAAAATTTTGCTCTAAACTTCAAACTAGCATAACTTTGGCTAGGATGATCCGTTTTTGACGTTCTTTTTATCGATCTTCATGGTTTTTCATAACCTATTTATTGGTATAGGTTTCATGACCTGGTTTGACCATTCTCAAAAAGTCAACTCTAGCTAGGCTTAATAAGCTTTAAGGTTTCTAGAATTTTATATTGACTTTTATATTTCAAAACAATGTTCCAACACTTCCCAAAATCTTTATAATATATTTTGAGTGTTCAATAATTTTCCCAAGATTTATTGACTTATAAATCTTATTATTAAATTCATAATACTATATAATAATGTATAATAATTAGGGTTAAATAGAAGAAAAACCCCTAAATAAATTTCACAACCCCATATAATATTTAATATTCATAATTCCATATAATAATTTAATATTCATAATTCCATATAATAATTTAATACTTAATAGTATTATTAAAGGTTTAATAAAGAAATCCCCTAAATTAATTTAAATTAATTTAGGGGTATTTCAGCATATCCCCCTTAAAGAAACTTCGCCTCGAAGTTTAAAAATCAACTAATAAGCACTCACACGCTTCTGGGTGTGCTGAGACAATAAAAGTTCCAATGAAGTTCCATACCAATCCAATCCTTTATTTCCATCCACTTCCATAACCACATTCCACTCAAGATTACTCAAAATCAAACTGAATCAGGATATACCAAGATTAACATGATGAAAATCAAAAGTCACATACTGAGTCATAATGCAAAAACCAAGCACATACAAACACCTCTCATTCTGCTAATACTGTTCTCCCTTTACTAACAATGCAACGAGGCATAATCCGGATGAGATAACGAAGGAGGAGTATGCCAGCATATCCCCCTTAAAAGAGCTAAGGTACGCCCTCGTACCGCTACTAATGGCACATTCAAAGAATTCAACACCTTATTAACCAGCTTTGTTGAATTTACTGCACCGTTGATTATATCTATGATCGTTATATATATCTGTATCTCTTGATTGTTATGTATTTGTATTTCCTGGTGGTTATAAAATTTTATCTTATGATTATTATCCATTCATTTAATGACTGATACGAATTATATGTCCATATATGATCATTTATCATATCAATTATATTACCAAGCTATAAACCAGGTGTAACGAGTAGTTTATAATAATATTTCAGATCATTTAATATTCCTTAATAACCTTCCAAAATCATCTTCAAGGGTTTATAGCCAACCATATGTTAAAACTCTATAAGATAAATATTTTCTGTGACTTTTAAGTTTCAATTGTTTCTATGTTTACTTTATAAAATTTACTTATTATATAACTTCACCCAAGGCAGAATTTTAGAAAGTTCGTCCAAAATCTGATTCCTTTATCTTAAAAATTTATAATTATATATATATACTATATATATATATTATATATATATATATATATATTTTTAAGGTAGGGACCCGTATAAAATTTTAGGTCAAATGCTAGTCTAATGAAAACTCACCCACTCTTGATAATTATTTTCTTAAGGTTTGTTCTATGTAAGTGTTCTTCTGATTATTAAATCCTAGTACTCTCTTAGACAATGGTAGCTTTTAGTAAATATCACTCTTAGTGTGTCTTTTAAATTTTATACCTGTGTATAACGTTTAAACTTCCAAGTAAACATGAGAATTTTCAATCTTTAAGTAAATCTCAATTTTTTTTTTTTTGGATGCTCAATACTCAAGTATTTAAGGATCAATGATACTTAGTTTAGTATTACTCTTCTTCACTCAATCTTTAGTTAACTTTTTTATTGATTTTTTTTTATATTCAACCAGGGGTGGATGTTGTATCTTGGAGTACCCAAACTTAATCCCCTTCCTCCATATATAGGTATTTTCACCAAAGACTTAACTCAATAAACCCTTTACATTTATGAGTTTTAATACCGGATCTTAAGATACAAATTTTGATTTGTTCATTGTGGTTAGCAATGAAATATGCCTAGCTCAAGATTTCATGATGGTAACGTCTTACCACCACTTCCCCTCAAGTTCAACACAATCCATCACCTGCGTGGAGGATTATATACGGTTAGATGACAAGGCTGTCTAGCCCCTAAACTTCCAGAAGTGGGTGTGCACCCCCACTACTTTCAGCCTAGACGTTCGTCGCACCAGGCACTTCCCGTAAGGTGTTAGGTTAGGTGTTTCTTTCTAAAGTTAACATAGAGTTTTAATGTTTTACAAGGTCAGATGTTGATCTTTTCTAATACGCTACTAGTTCTTGTTAGCTTTAATAATTTTCTAGATTAAGATTTATCTTAAACATTATCTTAGGTAATAAATTGATACCAAGTAGTTAATGAGATTTATTTTCAAACTTTAAAGGAGTTGAAGTACTTCACATAATATCAATACTATTTAATTATGTAAAGTTCTATTTGTATACTGTTTTCAACCAAAAGTATTCTTTAAAATTCTAGGAATTTGTGTACTAGCTTTTAAAGGATTGCATTTTTAGCAATGTATTCTCCATGAGCATGCTTTTGAAAAATAGCTTAATATTTGGTTTATCTCAACCAAAATCTTATCGTACTTAATATAGGATGTTCCAAACCTATTATATATATATATTTTCTATATAGTTTATTGTTGGAACGGTTATAACAACACATCACACTCAACAGACATTCACAAAAGAAAAGTGTGTAAAGGAATCTTTCACAATTCCAAGAAGGGTTAGGAGTCGTGCCTTACTGGAGTCCTCATTCCCAATTCTACCCCAGTTCCCCAGTTTTAAGTGCACCTATAATCTAAGTATTTCACTCGACTTGTTTTCTCGGGTTCAGAGCGTAACTACGCTCTGATACCACTTTCTGTAACACCCCTATTTAGCGTATTAAAGCGGAAAAAAAAAATACGAAGGGCGTACAGACCATCGGGTTCCAAACACCCGGCACCAAACCTCACCAATTACAACTTATAACTACAAAAGCTACGGTCTGAACTCGAGAAAAACTTAACACAAACATAACAGAAATTAAAAAACATTAACTCTCCACAAAACCTAGTCCCATCCCAAACGCTCATTCTCTTCGTGGCCACCTGTAAATCAATTCGTACCTGCAAGATGAAACCAAGCAGCCCACCCCAAAGGGGCGGGTCAGTTCCCTGGAATGGAACTGGTACAATTCTCCAAAAGCAAACTTATAAAACAAAACTCTTCAAAATAAATAGTAACATGAAAACAAACTCTTAAAAGTAAAACAGAGATAAAGCACTTCAAAACAATCAAGTTAAAGGAAAAGAAACAAGACAAAGATAGAGATAGAGAACTTCCAAAACAAGTCATCCACTTAAGTAGTCACACCACATAGTTAGTAAGCATCCATTGTTGATGTTAGAACCAATTCCCATTAGGAGTAGAAAAACCCAGATAGCCACAAAGGACTAGGAATGAATGAGAGAAGAAAACCAAAACCAGCAACTCAAGAATGGAATGAATGAAACCAACTGGGAGAGATGGCCCCCACCGCCAAGAACGTCCATAAGGACAGGGGATATACAGCCCTTACTGTTAACTACGTCCTCTCAGGACAAGGGATGATATACAGCCCTTTAGTTAAATATCAATGCCCCTATGGGCGAGGGATATACAGCCCCCTACTGTTCACATTAAAGACGCGCGCACGTCGAAAGAAAGATTTCCAAGATTGACCTTTTCCAAAAATCCCGCTAGATCACCAACTACCCAGAGCAATACCAAAAAACACTCAGTCCTACAGAGTGCAGAAGCGTAAACCCTAAGCAGCCAATGTCTAACGGGCAACCAAGTAGAAGAAACCAATACCCAAGTGAGTTCCACATCCAAGGCTCAGTTAGTCACACAAGCTGAGTTAGTCACACAACCAATTCCTTTTAAAAAAATTCCTCTTAAGTCAGTGTTAGCGTTTTCCAAACATTCCACAAGTCAATCAGCAAAAAAAGTTCGGAGTACGAGAAATCGTACAAAACATTTAGAAAGTCCAACACATAGCAAGCTGAGTACGAGAAATCGTACCTGGGTAACGCTGTTTGTAGCAGTTCTAATCAACTTGCGCAAACAATCAACAGTACTCTGAAGAATATTAAAGATAATCTACCATCAATCACTTGTAGCCTATGTTACGCTTAAATAAACTCCTTACTCTTATTTCAAAGTCTCAATTATCTTTTAAGCCCTCACTTAAATGTTATGTATAATCTTTGACTTGTCTGAGAACGTGTATTACTCAAGGTTGTAAGACCAAGGAATGTATTTTATAACACTAGTTAATTGTTCCACCTTTACCCACTTTACCCATACTTAACCTTAATTCCACATTAAAGACCCTAATAACATAAGGGCATTATACGTTATTCAATCAAGTCCTAGAATTCAATAACAATTCTTAAGCACAATACTTTTACTCTTACTTTAGGATATACATCGTGTTATGACCAATGATGGGTTTATCTTAGAATACTATACTATTATCTCACAATATAAAGATTATATAATTACACAATTTCTACTAGACAATCCATTACGATTAAGTCTTTCCCTTAACTTAATTAAGATCTACATCTTGTATATTGAAATCGTAGTGTGTAGACGCATTTTAGTATAACTTATTTGAGCTACTACTAAACTCAATTATCTTATCTTTAGTTCAGAATGGCCTTTAATTACAACCATCCATTAATCTTGTCATAAGTTGTTAAATACTTTTCATCTTGAAATAACCATATATAGATAACTCAAACTTATCGAACTCTCACATTTAGTACCCACAAGGTTTATTATTCGCTTAATTATTACCTATATAATAAGGTGTTTTAAGATAACCCTTTTTATGTATCCTTACTTACATTTTAATTTCCCAAGTATTTAATTTTTACACACATTCTCTCCATAGAGTAGTATAATCCTTTTGTACTAAATTTTAATAAACTTATGTCTTAAATACATTTTATATTACTTACAAGACCAAAGGTTCAAAGGAATAACTTAATAAATTAATTTCCTTTATTGTATTTAGGATGGACAATATATCTACATAAAGTAGAATTTATCAAAGAATTAAATTCTGGTTCGTAAGTGAAAATGTTAATTATTTATAAGATAACATATTCTGAGAAATCCCCATACCCTATATTCAAATGACACATTAATTTTTCCAGTGTCAAAAGGTAAATCAATCAAAATCTCTTATGTAACTAGTTTCCATCTAATTAAAGGTTCAATGATTTTAAGTATCAAATTTCTATTTGCAAAACCTTTTTGTAAATCTTAACTATTATGTACATCACTTATTTATAAACTCACATCTGAATATTGATATAAATGTATTTATATGGCTTAAAATTCCAAGAAACTTAAGGATTATTATTTAGATTAATCTCCTAATCATAGTTTAATATAGTTTTATATCATAATCCTTTTAATGATTTTATCTAAAATATTAAGTTATTACTCAATACTATAAATATTAAGAAATGATTAAATCTAGACTTATTTATCCTCTTCACATTTAGATGTAAAAGTAACTCATTTACTTTATTATTGTTTATATAATATGAACATTTAAATGTAAAAGTATTTCATTCGTTTTATTATCAATTATATAATACGATCTATTTGTGTAACACTTTATGTAAACTAATTACAAATATTCCTAAATTTCAACTTATTATTTCTTAACCCAATTATAGATTTACATTGTGGACATTGACTAAATATATACATGTATTTTAATACTGTTTATATAAATCTTAGAAATTCAAGGGTAACTAAAAAATCAATTCATAACCATAGATTAATACCACCTCATATAGTATTCTATTATTAGTATTATGTAGAGTTTTTATTTTAACTCATTAATTCCTGCATATTATATTTCTATAAGGTATTTTATTTCTTTTATTTATTTATTTATCGTATTATATAATATCCTTCCTATTATATTTCTCACAAGGAATGTTATTTCCTTTATCTATTTTATTGTATTTATATTATATATATAATACATATACCTACATATATAAGATTTATCCAGAACACTCTTTAAGAAATTCTATTGTATTAATTATACCTAATATCTTGTAGACATATCCAAAACTTATTTATGGTTTATAAAATAAAAGTATTTCCCTTAGTTTTAGTTAACATATTAGCTTCATATTATTATATATAACAATAAAATGTAGTTTAGTTAAATTCCTTGATTCACTATAAGTTACTTCTTAATTCCCTTTTATAATGCGTAAAAAAATAATATAATGGATATTTGTTCCTTAGTTTATTTAAAATGTTAACTCCCATATAATATAGTAAATAAAATGCAGGATAATTAAATTCCTTAATTTATATAAGTTCCTACTTAAGTAAGTAAATATACATATATGTAAATAATTTCATTCTCTTAAAAACTAATACAAAAACATTTATACACTTACTTTATAAAATGTTAATTTAGTTCCCTTTATTTTTCCCAGCTTAAAAGTTAATTAACAACCCTTACTTTAATTTTGATACATTAAAAACTTTATATTATAGGTTATTCTTATGAAAAACCCACAAACACAATTTTTAAAACCTTTTCCTTGCCCAAAAAATTCCAAATTTAATATACAGTAAACTATAACATTTTAGACATATTATAAAATTTTTATTTCATAAAAATATCTTTTTAATTTAGCCAAATAATTCCAGAGAAAACCCGTAAATTGTTAAAAATCATAACTTATGTTTAAAAACTCCAAAACCATAATAAATTTACATCAACATAAATACATAAAATAAGGAATCTATGGTTAAAATTTCAAGTCAAAATAATTCGGGAAGATATTTAAATTAACCCAACAAGTTAGGACTTTTACTGGAATTTATTAAAACCCTTATAAAACTAAATTCTGGAACGTTTTTTAATCTCGGCCGTCCGTCTCTTAACTACGATCGGACGGTCCGAGATCTTCGAGTTCATCAGCGACTATAGAACCGAACGTCGAGTACTAATCTGTCAATTCCTCACAATCTACAGATCCAAAATTCGATGATTCTTGTTCTATTAGATTCGAAATTCAATTCCGGTTCCATGATACCAAATTCGATAGCTAACATGCGAGATTCATCCGTTTTCGATTCTGGTAAGTCGACTTAGGGTTTCAGAGGGTTTCGAGTTTTAAATCTGTCAAATTCTCTCAGTAAAAGCATAATAGATGAAATTGGTAAGTGGGTTTGGTCGAAAATGCATAATCAGTTAGCATCATCAGAATAATTTGAAAGAAACTCACCGGAAATGCAAGAACGGGGGCAAAATTTTCGGTTTCTGGAAACACATTCGAACCTTGCTGTTCGAGTAGTCAACTTCGAAGCACTATAAGTTTCAGCACAGATTGAGTTAGGCTATGTGTAAGGGCTCATTGGAAAGATAAACTTAGATCTACACAATGATAGCAAGCACTAATCCTAACTCGGCATTAAACAGAAAGAAATTGAAGTCACAAAAAAACATGAAGTTTACCTCTCTGTTTCGGTATTATTTATGTGCTGGCAAGATCGAAACTTTAGGGCGGACTATAACTTCCAACCGGTTACGAATCAGGCTTGGGAATAAACATGAAAGTTGTAGATGGATTAGTGATCTACACAACGAGCTAACGAAATCGAAATGGTTGGTTGAAAGACGAGGAAGTTATGGCAAGACGAACATACCTGAAATCGGATGAAACTGGAAACTGGGTTACGAACTCGAAAGTTGACAACTTTGGATCAACTTTCCCGTCGATGTAGAAGGAGTTAGGGCTTGTATGAGTTATGATTGTAAAGAGGGAATTAAGGAGAAGAGAGTGGTGAAGACGGCACTGGAAAATTCGTAGTAACGAGTGAGATATAGCCGTCACAAGTTAGGTCAAAATCGGATGGTTGTTGGAGAAAAACAAGGAGATAGAATTAACTAAGTGTTGGGGCGCACGAGAGGCTGACACGTGGCAGTTATAAATTTTGGCTCTAAACTTCAAACTAGCATAACTTTGGCTAGGATGATCCGTTTTTGACGTTCTTTTTATCGATCTTCATGGTTTTTCATAACCTATTTATTGGTATAGGTTTCATGACCTGGTTTGACCATTCTCAAAAAGTCAACTCTAGCTAGGCTTAATAAGCTTTAAGGTTTCTAGAATTTTATATTGACTTTTATATTTCAAAACAATGTTCCAACACTTCCCAAAATCTTTATAATATTTTGAGTGTTCAATAATTTTCCCAAGATTTATTGACTTATAAATCTTATTATTAAATTCATAATACTATATAATAATGTATAATAATTAGGGTTAAATAGAAGAAAACCCCTAAATAAATTTCACAACCCCATATAATATTTTATATTCATAATTCCATATAATAATTTAATATTCATAATTCCATATAATAATTTAATACTTAATAGTATTATTAAAGGTTTAATAAAAGAAATCCCCTAAATTAATTTAAATTAATTTAGGGGTATTTCACATTCAAATGTATAAGTAATTACAATCTAACTACCCATGCTACCACCGACCCCGTCCTACTCTCGTACGGTTCGTCTTCGGTGTACCTGCGAATAAAAACGATGCCCCTAGGGGCTCAGCTTAAAGCTGCATATGAAATTTGCATACCCCGAGCGCTAACCGGGGTACGCCGACCACTTTGTCGGATATACATGGAGTTCATTTAGTCAAACAACATGCATCATAGCAATACAATAAGTACATGTAATTCTCAAGGAATCTACATCCAATCACGGAACACAAATCCTAACTAACATAACAAGGTTGTTAGTTGTATCTGTTTACACTTAGGCCTTGAGGGTTATACCTCACTATGCCTTGTTTACTTATTCAATACGTCACCCGCTCCCTCGGGTTACTTATTCATATACACACCCATTCTCTTGGGCTACTCGTACTATACTCACCCACTCTCTCGGGTTACTTATGCTCATTATCCCACCCACACTCTTGGGTTATTTATACTCAAGCTCTTGTAGATCCTCGAGACACTTCAGGTCTCCTACGTCACGCTTGTTACTCTGAATACATACTTAGGCCAAAACTCATGGCTCTCAAGCATAGTCTTACTTCCCCGGTTTCGACTCTACTCTGGTCTAGCATGGTGGGAAGGTTCAACTAGCTCACGGAACTCTCTCTTAGTTCCTAACTCTTTTACATAGGTCCGACTACTCTCGGTCTACTCTCATTCCCATACACTCCTCTCCCGGAGTTATAATAATATTATGTGTTTTAGTCTAGAAGCATCACTTCCGATGTTTCTAATGACTTTGGGAGCAATACACAAGTTCGGTTAATCTTAGGTTTTAAGAGTTACCCATACGTTTCATTTACTCATACTTTCGGTTATTTCCTTATACCGGGTAAAATCCTCATATAGGAGGTCGACCATGGCACAAGGGGGCTACTAATCCCTTAGGTCTCTTTTACCTTCTTACTAGTTCACATCTCCGAACTATCTTTAGTCCTCTTGAAGTAAGTTCACTTATCTTTCCACTCTCTTTGTTTCGTGGATTGTTTCAATATGGTTTTCTAGCCGTTATCGGGTATTTACTCGACCCGTACTTCTCCTCACATTCTAGGGAGTTCATATGTTTGCGTTATCGTTATACTTTAACGGATAGTTTGTGTGTTTGCACGTTTTCGTTATCATAAGCGTCGACCCGATCTATGGGTCTGTAGCCAAACGTTACTCACTATGAGTCGGTCTTTACTCTATGTTAGACCACACCGGCACACAAGTATGTTAGCTCATTCAACATACAACAAGACATACATAATCAAACAAGGGATTATTTTCATGCTTTAGTCTTGATTAAGCCGGCACACAAACACACAAATCAACGTAACTCGGTTAGCACGCGGAGTATGAGAAAATCATACCTTTCACCGGGGTTTTTACTTTTACCGTGTCACCTCACCATGCTCGGTTCACACACGATCCTCTGATAATGTTCCAAACATTATTATTAATACTAAACTCATACGGTACATAATTAAATGCTACTCCCGTACTCACCCCGTTATCCCGTTTAACTTAGTTTTACTCATGTGTTCTTAAACTCACAACTTTCTCAATCACTTCTCAAATTGTTTACACTCTTAATGACCTTTAAACATCCTTAATCAAGTCATTATTTATACTATGATTACCCATCAAGCCCCTACCTTAGAATGGCTTTAAAATGGTTTCTGTGAAGAAAATGGGGTGGTCCGGGTTTGTATCCGGGTTTACATACCCGGACCAATGTTTCTGGTCACTCTCGGGTGGATTTTAGGTGTGTTCCGGGTTTATGTCCTGGGTTACAAACCCAGACCACTTCAGTTTTACAAGTTTCTGCCGTGTTTTGACACTGGTTCGGGTTTCCGTCCTAGTTTACAGACCCGGACCACTTGCAGGTTTGAAAAATAAGTATGTTTTTGCTTTTGTTTCAACTCCAAGCTTATGCCAACTTCCTCCACACTCTTCCTACATATATTCTAGCATGTCTTGACATTGATTAGGCATTCAAAACTAGCCTAAACTACTTATACATTCATCTGTTACAAAACCCATTTCACTGTAATTTCCTTCATCTGTTACACGTTCTACTTCCTTGTTTATTGTTGCAGTTTTCAGTCCTTTCTTCCCTACCATTCTAACTCCACGCCTTGACACACTCAAGCCCATTGTTTCCTTGACAAATTTTGACAGAACTTGCCCACTTCCTAAGCACTCTCACAACACTAAACAGCTCACAAAAATCAGTTTTACATCCCTGTTATATAAGCATAAACCACTGTTGCAGCACATTGTTTTCCCTCTGTTATCACACAATACTAGCTCAGTTTCTAAGTTTGTTTTGCACCCCCAAACAACATTAAAACTTCACGATTCAACAAACAATATTGTAGTACCAAAGCTACACTAACTCACGATCATTATTTACGTTCAAAAATGTGTTTTACAGAGAAGAAAACCATCTCAGGTAAGTTCATTACCTTACTAGCTTCATGTTCCTTTTCCCTTCTTCCTCGTTGTCTTGTTCCCTCTTTCTCTTCTTGTTTCCACACCAAACAGAGGGTATAGATTGCTAACTACAATCATATCCCCAAGCCACATATAACAAGCTAGTTTAATACTCACGTTCCTCACAAATTAATATTTCAAGAGCTAGCTTTTAGGGTTTAGCTTAGGGATTACCTTCAAGTGTACCAATTGAGAGTTTTAGCAATCAAATGGATGGAATTCCAGCACTCCACAGAAGCAAGGAAAACCGACTGGAAAAATGGAGACAAGAGCTCACGTGGGCATTTTTGATTTTGCTAGAAAAGTTAGTGAAAATGGAGCTCTTGAGTTTCTTTTTACCTTAGAGCTTTAAGGAGATGGAGGAGACCCAAAAACACCTCTTCAAGCATCAAAATGGCCTACTGCCATGGTGATGAAGGTGGAGGTTTCCAACTTTTAAAGGGTGGAAATTGTTGCCCAAGATGAGAGGAATTCAACGGTGGCATTTTTGAGTGATTTGGAGTTGTTTTGGTTGTTCAAAATCAAGCAAGAAGAGAGGCGCTGAGAGGAAGAGTTGAAATCACCATTTGTGTGCAGAGGAAGAAGAAGGCTCTGTCTGAGAGGGGAAAAAAATATCGTGACTGGCAAAGGAAAGGAGGTGAGAGTATATTACCTCTTTTTACTATTCACTTTTTACTTTACTTATTTTTTTGTCTTCTTGCTACTAAATAACTAGCAAGCTTATTAATGTGTGTGAACATACTAATTAAAACCGGCCCATATATATAAATAGCCCGGATCGTTTTTTTTTTCGTCTTTTCGAATAACACTCGTTTTAATTACCCGGTTTCGAAACTATTCACTCCCGGGACCCGTTTTTCGGATTTTTCTCGTTTCTTTATTTTTAATGGTTATTAAGCTTCCATTAATACTTAATTATAGTTATTTAATCAACTATAGTTTTTACGGGTCCGTTTGACCACTTAAAGTTGCATTTTCGGGTTTTCTCGAAAAGCGTGCTATAAAACTCCGTTAACGTTTTAATCCAATTCTTGGATCCGTTTTCTTCCGGAATCACTCCCGTATACTAATTAGGCACAACTAAGCCTTAGGAATCCATCTCGGACCCTAACGAGATCATATATCTCTTATACTTATTTAATGCGCGTTTTAGCATTTTTCGCGTTTTACGCATTTTCTCTTTTCTTTTGGTTTTATTCTCCTTACCAATACTCTCTAGGCACCATTAGGCCTTTAATAATCAGATTAGAGTAATTTAATCACCATTTTTAGATCCGGGGTATTAAAATCTACCCCCCTTAGGAACTTTGTCCTCAAAGTTGGTGAATCTAATCTCGTTACTCTCATGGGCGTACTATGCCAAGGTTATAATACACGTACAACCTTACAGACTTCACAAGTCATTCTCATTTCACACTACACATACCACACGCAAATCACAGCATGTATAGCAATCAAAAATAGTCTTTGTATTCTCTCCATGGAATCGGTCCGAAGACAAGAAGGCACTACGGTCCTCGAATCCATATTGAGTAATACACTACTGATCCCTCAGGTACCGGTCACATTGGACACTTACACTCTCTGGTCCACGGCCGTTTCATGACTACTGGGCACTTACTCTCTCTGGCCCATGGTCCCTTCGGTTCTGATCAAAACGTTACACATATACATATCCTCAGGCACTCTGGTTGACTCACTCAACACAGGATCGTCTCAGGGTACTCTCCCCGTCCCGCTGCCTTTGGAAAAATCACACACTGTCACCGCCCCAACCGGTCACTTAGGACCGCCGCACGTACGGTGCAATGGTTTCAAAACCATTTGTAGCCTTCATACTCGAAGGAAGATCCTTTTTCAAATTCAGTTTGAAAATTCTTTTTAAAACATCACACAACTCCAAATCCGGTTTATGGTAGATGTATCTTTTCTTAGCGTGATTACTTGTGACCACTTATCGGGAGCTTCAAGAATCATCCAACCCTGATGTGATCAGCATATGTGTTGAACTATCCTTCCACCCCAATTTGTGTTCGGTTTCCCTTGATCGCTAGCTGATCAAGTTCCACCTCCCACGCCAGTTTCAAACAATCAGATAGTCAAACATTTTCGTTTTCTATCTTTTATTCTTTCTAGTCGTATTCATAAAACAATCAATTTCAATTAATCTCTAGTTCCTAGTACTTAGGTCGTTCGTCATCCTCAACTTACTCCATTTACTTACCTAGGCATTCACTACTCGAGGCTCATTTCATCATTTATTACTTAATTGAAACACACAACATACAACTCCAAAGGATGGAACTCACTCCATCAATCATTCTCAAATAAAAATCACGTAGGGGAAACTCACTTCCTACTAGGTTATACATCGGTTTCATACCGATTCATACTCATTATGTCTCATGTCTAATCTCACTAGACATCTACTATAGGGATTCTCATTCCCCAGGTGTAACACCCCTCTCAATAATCACGATATAATCTCTCACGTAGCAATAAATAAAACGTCTCGCAGCGGAAAAACAAATAACCATTACAAAACTCACTCGGGTGTCACCGGCCGTTACTCGCCCATGCGAGCAACGCAGCCAAACTACATCCAACTTCCAATACAAATAAACTGCTAACCGCAGTGATAACGAGAAACTCCTATACATCACACTAAGTCCATAAACCATAAACATCGACAAGTGAGCATCTACCCAATCCTGAATACACAACCTTACCATAATACAATTCACCATCTTCATTGCTATACAACATCTCCAAGTGTGGTGACAAAAGTAACACTCCAATTACCCTGTTCCTGCTCTTCAGCTCCGACAATGATCAACAACCTGTAATGGTGTAGTATCAGCGATAGACGCTGAGTATGCCGGGCCTGGACCCTAATGGTCACTTGTCATTTTAACCATCTTATTATTAGATTGGTTTCATGCTTTTCCTTTTTACAGTTATAATCAAACTGAAGCATAAATGTATAATATATATTATCCACCATCCAAATATCCATAATCATTTAACCGTCCATCCAATCCAAACATTCATTTAATATTCCATACAACATTTATATATCGAACGTATCGAGAAATAACAATATAATGTACAATGTACATTCGCCGTAGCGTACAGTTTTCATATTTAATTTACCTTAGCCTTGTAGGCTCCATCCAACCATCAACACACAATAAAATAACCCCAAGTATAACCAATGAACAACAAAGCGAAACAACGAGAATAATAAACAAGTATTAAGTCCCGTCCATAGTATTGTTCGCCACTGTATAAGTCTCAGTTGTTTTAGTTGTTCAGTTATACCTAGTGACAATGTCTCGTTAAAACGACAGTCTCTAGTTACCCATATATTATGGCGGGTCACCCACGGCAGTAGCCACTCCAACGGTAGAGTCTCCGACCAACGAGCCATTCTAGCTCACGGGAAATTTTCTTGATACTTACGGACCCGTACGCGGACATCCTGGTATCATTTTTGTGATCACAGCGCGCACCAAGAGCCACATCCTCTTGGCTTTACTTCCATTCCATTAATTAATTAGTTATACCATCGCATCGCATTACCAATTTTCTAACACAGCAGACTAAGGTCATTAGTCCAATCCGGAGTCTGTAAACTCGGGATCCAGTGCTAGATACAAGAGCGGCGTATAGAAAGGCCAATGCTCCGTATAAAAGTCTCAGATAATATGTATATGTTATTATCATAGTGCTACAACGTTTTACTTACGTTCCTTATATTTATATAAGATAGCACCATAGCCGCTAGTTCGTTTTATATATATAGGTCCATATATACGAACCAATACTGTTAACTCAACAACAGAAAATCATAAGCAGCTATAAATATACAATTCATGCATATTAATTATCACGTTCAGACAAACAAACTTGTCACAGATCACACAGAAGTCTGAACTGAGGAAGCCCTCAAAGACAATCAGAGACACATAACAACATTCAAGTTATATCAACCAAATCCGAGCCCAAGGAGCAACCTTAGGACAACTCGGATCAAACCCCTTTACATACCGTTCACCCTGATTGTATTACGGTGGAGTATGAATCAGCAAGATCCTATGCTCCGTGCAGTCCGTTAGCTCGTCAAGCGTCCTTGTCAGAAGTATACTCTAAACGGTAATAAACTATAAGTCAGTCTCCATGACTAACTACATCCGGTATTTCCGAATTATAAGTAACCCCGGCAGTTCACCCCTGTTTTCTACAGTTGTTCGTTACGGGTTTCTCTAAAACAGTCGGTTTTGTTACTTAAAACGCGTACGTCAAAACTATTTCAACTGTTAAGTTTAATTCCTTATATTTCTTTTAATCTTATCCACATCTAGTTTAGGTACGTAACCTATAGTTGCATGTATTCATGCATGATTGTAGTATATTATTATTTTTTGTATTGTATCCAAAACTCATAACTTATAGTTCATGACTATATACATTTTTTTAAATAATCACCACCATTAAATCATATGGTTTCCAACCAAAAGATATATCCACCTTATATACATTATCCTTGTGTATGTATATATTTACCACGTAGGTAATTCCCATGAGTTTCATAAACTCTTGTATTTTATGTTACATTTTATCATCTTTTATTGGATGATTATTCCCATTAGTTGTATTATATTATACAACTTATATTAAGATTATTATCCTAATATCATGTAACATCTTATGTTGTATAATTACAACTCCTAAGGTTTATTCCATAAACACCTTAGTTTATAAATCTCATTTATTTATAGTTTGTCACATTATTTTATGTGAGTACCCTTCCTTATATTAATTCCATCTAAACCATATCATTGTCATAACATTTATAACATTATAGACCTTAGTCTAAAATTCATCTCTCAACTCTTATTAACTCAGTATAGCCCTTAACTTAATTTAAATTCCGTTTTGACCACATAACATTATGTAATGTTATACCATATACTAATACCATACTATGTGATATTTTTATTCCCTTTAACTTATAACCTATAGTCTTTATACAAAACTATTTATTATTGCCTCTTAGGCACCATAAGAAAATCTTATTCTTTTCCATAAACCATAGTTTCCTTTATTTACAAAATCACCCCTTTCTTTTTACCATGTTATATATACCATTTAATATAACATTTCTAACTTATAAAAGAGTATAACCTATGGTTATTTTTTGTAAATTCCGAACAGCCCTTGTTCTATTCTATAATTGCCATTTGGCCCTATTTATAACATATAGTTCTTCCATATCATTAAAACCATATTTCATACACATATCTTAATAAATTCTCTTAATAATTCTAAAAATCACCAAATTCCACCAAAGGGTTATAAATATCCTTATTAACCCATATACTTTTGGTATTTACCATTCCACCATCTATTTTTCTCCAAAGTGTCATAATGACATAATAACTATATATTATACATATATAGTTCATTTTAATTCCAAAATCCACCAAATAAATTCCTAAAAATTCCTAATAGCCCATGGGTGTTTAAAATACCATTTTACACCCTTAATTCTCGGTAATAACATATTCACCACATATGTTATAAAAATATTACCATAAGATTCTTATCTTATTATACAACCTTAAATAAGTTATTTAACTTATCTAATTTGGTCAAAACCTAGCATATGGTCACGGTTGACCACCTTAATATTTCCTTGACCACCAATTCCTTATAATTACGGTTTAGTACCCAAACTTTCTAAAATTCACCATTTAACCCCAAAACTTTATAAAATCTTATAAGCTTTATTTTAACTCCTTTTTAACTCTAATTTTCGGCTTTATTTTCTAAAGTCCCTAAATTTAATTTAATTACACCTAATACCCCATTTATTTTCGGTAATGCATTTATACTACTTAAACTTAATTAAAAGCTTGTAAATGCATAAATAAAATGGCCTAAAATACATGGCCTTATTACAAACATTGGCTTGCAAAATAAATTACACATAAATGTCCCAAAATACATATAAAATTTCGGCCTCACCATAGATTCTTTGTTTAATTACCAAACTTCCACATAATGTCTTAAATTTGACACTTATGCTTGTTTAATTAGTTATAAATTTATTAAACCATTCCTTAAACATTTTAAGGTCAAACAAGACCTTATTTCACCTCTTCACTCACGGCAATAGTATTAGAATTAGCTTAGAACATTTTTAACTTAGCAAAGTTAATGTTTAAGTGATTTATACCTTGATTTAGCTTAGGTAATCCTTGTTTGGTTCGGCCACCTTAAGTAGAAATTCTCCACAGCTTGTTTTACATGTTTTCAAACAGAAAACAAGGCCTAGTTAGTCTCCAAGCAAGATCTAACCATAAGAAGTAATTTAATGTAAGATTTAAGGCAAAAATTACCTTAAGAGTGCAAGGAGAGTTCAAGATGGTTTCGACCTGAATCAAACACACCACAAGGTGTTAGATCCACCATATTGACATAGGAAATAGCTAGATCTCAACAAGCTACCTTGTTATTAGGTTTTACCTTGGAAAAATGCCTTAAAAGAGGGTATTTCCTTTGGATCTCGGCCACCTTTGCTCCAAATGGCTAACCAACAGATTCCACATGAAAAGGATAAGAAGATGAGGCTATGACCAAAGTTTCACAGTCGAACTTGAAGGGAATCAAAAGTTATGAGCTTAAAGCACATTTTTACCTTAAATGGTCAAGACTTGAACTTTCCTCCTTAGATCTGGTTATGTACGAAATCAACACTTCCTCTAACCTCCAAATCACTCTACATAGATGTATAGAAAAGGTTGGAGTGTAGATCAATCGAAAAAGGAAGGAAATATGAAGAAAATGGGCATTTTTATGCCTTAAGAGCTTACCTAGAGCTTGAAACCTCATCAATGGTGCTTGGAACTCTTACCTACGGTGGAGGGGATCCAGAGAGAGCTCAAGGAGTGAGCCATCTCGGCTGAAGAGAGGAAATGAAGGAGGAAGACCTATTATTGCCTTAAAGCACTTTTTTGAATATTTTATGTCATTATTGAATTGGTGACTCATCAAGTTTGATTGCAATTGATAATTGATGAGTAATTTCGGTGGAGACAAGGAGGAGACAATGACAAGGGCAGCCGTCCTTGATTGGCAAAGGTAGGAGGGCATGATTGATTCAAATTTGAATCAAAAATGAGATAATAATGTGACTTTTAGCAAAAGTGAAAGGTGACTCATCTTGCCTTGTCTTGTACTGCTTGGGAGCCACGAAATACAAGGGGGAAGAGGCTCCAAAAATCGCTGGCTCACATGGGTAAGGTGAGTGTAGACAATTTGTTTTTGTTTTATTAGGTAAAGTATTCTTTTTCTTATTATTTTATGTAAAAGTAAGAGCATATATTTAATTGTCACATGTCTCTTGTCTCTTGGTCTGTTAAGAGACTTAATTATCTGATTTTATGTAGTCCATTTCGTGGTCAATGGTCAACATTGACCAACTTAGGCAATGTTGACCCAAACGGGCCCCACTTTAGGGTTTTATTAATATTTTAATATTAAATTTGTAAAAATTCGTAAATTTCTGGAATTAAATTCCTAATACCATATAATATGATATTTTATCATATTTAAAGGTATTTATAACCTTTTAGCTCATTTAAAACCAATTTAGAAGGCGATTACACAAAAACGTGCTTTAAGGAGTTTTAGTGCACATTTTGTGTCGCAAGGTGTTTCTGAGCTTGGTTTTCTTTGACAACGGTCTTGTTGTGTCCCTTACATGATATTTAATCATGGTATCCAATTTTAGGTCATTTAGAGGTCATTAGATTTTTAAGGTTTCTTAGAGCACCTTTTTGCTCTATTTGACCTTGAAGCATGAAAGTGCTTGTTCTTTGTGTTGGAGTGTTGTCCAACAATTATAATATATTTAATATTATGTTAATAGACTTAGGACAGATTTTTAGGTCCTAAGAAGTTCGTTTGGGTATTTATTTACCCTTAACAGTCAAAGGGTGCAACATCTTGTTTTATGTTGACCACTGTTGTTCTCAGTTGACTTATAAGGCATGTTCAGGCCTTAATTAATGTGATTAAATATTTAATCCATGTTTAATAAGTTTGGGGTATTTCAGTCTACCCCCCTTAAAAAGACTTCGTCCCGAAGTCTCTCAATTAAATAGGTAAATATATAAATGTATAACTACCCATTATTCCCATAATGTATATCTATGTGATATATCATTTACACACATCGTGTTGTGCCTATACAGCACATAGCCATCACTTTGTGGCGTTAGTTCATTCATGTATGGATATAGGTGATCCATCAGCACCATCATTTCCTATCAGTTCTACCAACCCTGACAACCTCTCTGAGGTGTCCATAACATCCCATTGTTCCACATTCCATATCTAATGATTCATTTCGTATCTAGGCGATACCATATATCATTTATCTATAGCAATATGAATACATATCACAAATAGCATAAGAAAAGTGTTACACACCTGGTGTAACACAACAGTCATACAGGTATCTCGTAAGATACATACATACAAGTGCACATCACACACAAACAAACCAAACAACGCACGCCCCGCGTACCAACCATAACCATCAAAACCAGTTCACTGTATGCTATGCATACTAAATAATTCACATACTAACCAAACAAACCTCGTATGCCCCGCACACCACCAATTCTCTTTTTTTTGTATGCAATGCATATCAAACAGCCAAAACTTAGTGCACACATGTGCACAACCAAGAGGCTCTACCTCCCTTAAAAAGGGTTACGCCCCCGTACCCCACAAGTATACCACAGCCGCTCAACAAGGAGCGCTGGATACTTGGCTCTCAAAGAGTTCTCCAACTCGTGGATTATCCTCATACCAGAGAGACGGGTATGACTCTAGCCCTTCAGGGCTCCACAATGCATAAAGGGTGAGGCACTGATCTATTTGTGCTCTCTCCCAAGTTCATTCTTATGGGCCCACTCGCTCCGTATGAGGTGCAGACCCATGAATCATAGGCTCAATTTGCCTCTTTTTTTTGTTGCTGTGAATCCACTGGTTTGGATCACTAGCATAAATACGTGTGTCTTCTCTCACTGACATTCGGTTTGAGATGTAATATGACATTTGGCTACTGTTAGTACTTAGTGCTCTTTGCACTTGTCTTTGTAATACTAAGACGTACTAGCCTATATGTCCACAAAGATGATGTTTGTCATCCATGTCTCCTGGTGGTTTTGTTCCGGAGTAACACACTGTTGTAGTTCTTTCTTTTTTTTACACTCTCGTGTTGATATCCACTTTATCTTTCTGCATTCCTACTAGATTAATAACTGCACGAGTGCAATACCAAAACACTCAGTCATACAGAGTGCAGAGGCGTAAACGCTCAACAGCTAATATCTCATGAGTCAAACAGATAAGATGTGCGAATTATCCTATGAGTGGTACATTCCAAATCCATTGTTCTTTGCTTAAGGTATCTGCTATCATATAGCTTTATCTTTTCTCCTTGCGTAGTCACGCGTTTATATCCATATCATCTGGTAGATTTCCTCTGGATTGCAAGCATTTGCTTGATCCTTATAAGGCTTCTACATATTATTCGTCCATTATGGGTTTTCCTGTTTCTTTTTTTTTACGTCCTTGAAAGGTTTCTCTGTCTTCTCTGTATACTGTCCACTGTTCTCTGTTGAAGGTTCTTGATTTCTTTAGCCCGTTGGTTTAACTGTGGCTCTTCTCGTCCATCTTCGAGGTAATCCGTCTTACTGTCCGTAGAATGGAGTTGACTACTTATCGTGTTCCTAACACTACTTGTCTACTTGCATGGGGTACCGTACTGATACATTACTACTTACCCGACTAACTCATAAGTAAGTCTGTCAGGCCCACATGCTCCTAACGGAGTGCGGTCGTCCCATGTCTCGTTTAGTAAACTGGTAATGTCCGTCACCCGGTTGTTGTGAAGTATTCTTTTGTCAATCTCCCTTTGATGGATATCCCTTTTTTTCTTCTTCTTCTTCTTCCTTCTTCCTTTTTTTCTTCTTTTTTGCTTGTTTTTTTTTGTGTAATAGTTCCTGTTATCAGTTATCTTGTAATAAGTGCTATTGCCTTTGTGGCAACCGTGGTAACTTGTATCATAGACTGGTATTATTCAACTCGGTGTAAGTAAAATCCGTGCTATATTAGCAAACTTGTTTCTCCCTTTTTTTTCTTGATCTCATTGAGTACAACACATTTTCCCTTGTTTTTCTGTTTTTTTTATCGTATCTCATCCATAATTCATATTCGTCCCCTCATCCATGTAATTGGATGCATTGCAGATTGCATAATAGCTTGAGCAACTTGGCTCATCACTTCCCAACCATCCTCACTGACGGTGGTGCATCTACAAAGGGTATGCTTGTCCATAAGGACTAAACATGTATCACTAGTAGTGATTAGCATTAAATGCAAGTATACTCTGATGGTATTTGGCTAATAGCCCTGTCTGAAACTTCCTCGAACGTTTAAATTGGTGTGTTTCACAATCACAGTGGCTGTATAGTTTCCCCAGTTGCAGTGGTTGGACTATCGGTCCTTCCAAAATTGCATAGGTTTCTAATCTCCAGGTTTGAACGAAAAAGTTTGAAAAACAGTTTTTTTTTAAAAGGTTAAAAAGTAGTAGTTGTTACTGTTGCATTTGCAGTAGTGTTACTGTTGCTGTCGCTGCACTTGCTGTAGCAAGTGCGCAAGGCAGATGGAAATTTCAGTGGTTTTCTTGTCATAGCGCTTGTAATAGCAAGTGCGCCATGCAGGTGGAAATTCTGGTTCAGTAATTTCCGGTCTCATTGACTCTGTATCGTTGAGTATGAGCTACATGGTAGTGTAAGCATTAACATCCTGTTCATATATATATCCGTCAAGGTTTAAAGCTTTTGGTACTGAGTTCACCCAACTAATCCCAAAGCCTTACACAAAAGGCGAGTGGTCAATGACACACTCCCACAATCTTATAACATAGCTCCTTCTAACATCCAAAGTAAGTACTCAACATAGTAAGTAAAAAGTCTTCCACCAGCGGTCTCATGGAGTTCAGGGTATTCATGCCCTATCTACTCCCTAGCCTCTCTGGGCTCCAGCATCAGTAGATGTCTGGCCTTCCTGACGCCTCGTGGTACTCCAGATCCTCCAGCTGAGGTCTTTTGAGTATTCTTTGGTGGCCTGTAATTACAGCTCTCTGGATTCATCCAGCATTCGAATTCCCTATGGCCCTCTTTGTGGCAGCACCGACACTCGACTTTGTGGCCTTCGCAGTCGACCCCTGGATGGTCCTTTCCACAACGCTTACAGTAAAAATGGCGCTGGGGCTGTCCGGTGCCTGATGATTGTATTTAAGTTTAAGTCAATATCTAATGATATAAAGGTTAAGGTCACAATTTAATTTAGGAGGTAAGTGTTCCCGCCCTTAGGAGGTGCAGATCTTAGAGGCTTAGCATCTATAGCTGGGCCGGTCAACTGAAGGAGGGGCTCTTTTCCCTATGTTCCCTGGTGACCTTGTTGCCCTTTCTTTTGGAAAAACTTTCTGTCTAAATGTTTCGGGTCAGTATTTATAAGATATTTAGTATGGTAAACAATTTAGAGTGGGATAAGTCCTTACTTTCCCTTTTTCTGGCCTTCTTCTGGAGATGCTCCTCCACCCTCAGACTCTCCCTCAGGGTTCTTCCTTTTCTTGGCCCCGAGAGTCTCTTCCCGAGTCTGAAGCATTAGCTCCGTCCTCGAGGCAGCCTCATAACACTCTTGGAATCTCCTTGGTAAGTTCTCACAAAGTTAATTGGTAATGTAGTAAGTAAAGAATTTTATGGCTTTCATGTTAGCACCTGGATGGTAGTGTAGAGGGTAGCACCCATCGCTATCTGAATGCGAAATAATAGTCCTCCCCGGAACTTCTCGACCTTCACGGTCTCTGAGTAATCCACACCGGGAATGAAGTCCAGCTGACCAATGAATCGAGTGTAATACTCGTCCACGGTCAGACCTTCTTGGGTCAGTGTCTCGGACCTTAGGCGCTTCTTCTGTTCGAGATGTGCTGGGTAGTACTTCCCTCTCAGCAACTCGACAAAGGCAGCCCACGAAAAGTCGGGCGTAGCCAGGTGATGGTCCTTGACCAACCTCCACCAAGTGCTGGCTGTATCCTTCAGATGGAAAGCAGTAGTGGCGGACTTCTTGTCGTCAGGTACTTGTAAAGCTTCGTAGGCCTTCTCATGTTCAACAATGTAACGCTCCAAAGCTACGGGGTCTGTTTCCCCGGAATATGTAGGTGGTCGGGTCTCGCCAACTGACTTCAGGCAGTTCGTTTCCCTGGGCTGTGGCGGGTGGGTTGGTGCTCCTCCTATCTGAGTACCCAGCTGTGCAAGAACGGCTGCAACCGTCTCAGCAACTCCTGGAATGCCGGGGTCACCGCCTCTACCTCTTCCAGTACCACGCCCTCCAGTTCCACTAGACATCTGTAGTACAGTATGTCACATAATTACTCGGTAAAATTACCGTACACAACCAATAGATATTAAGTTGCCTTAAGACTAACCTGTCACGCCATTTGCGTTACTAGACACAGTATCCTTCTAAGACGAACCGTCTAGTACCTTCCAATGTTTCCCAATATTTCCCAAGTCCTAAGCTCACTGTCTTAACCTATCTTCTCGTCATCAGAGCGGTACTCCGCTCTAATACCACTTTTGTAACACCCCTCTCAATAATCACGATATAATCTCTCACGTAGCAATAAATAAAACGTCTCGCAGCGGAAAAACAAATAACCATTACAAAACTCACTCGGGTGTCACCGGCCGTTACTCGCCCATGCGAGCAACGCAGCCAAACTACATCCAACTTCCAATACAAATAAACTGCTAACCGCAGTGATAACGAGAAACTCCTATACATCACACTAAGTCCATAAACCATAAACATCGACAAGTGAGCATCTACCCAATCCTTAATACACAACCTTACCATAATACAATTCACCATCTTCATTGCTATACAACATCTCCAAGTGTGGTGACAAAAGTAACACTCCAATTACCCTGTTCCTGCTCTTCAGCTCCGACAATGATCAACAACCTGTAATGGTGTAGTATAAGCGATAGATGCTGAGTATGCCGGGCCTGGACCCTAATGGTCACTTGTCATTTTAACCATCTTATTATTAGATTGGTTTCATGCTTTTCCTTTTACAGTTATAATCAAACTGAAGCATAAATGTATAATATATATTATCCACCATCCAAATATCCATAATCATTTAACCGTCCATCCAATCCAAACATTCATTTAATATTCCATACAACATTTATATATCGAACGTATCGAGAAATAACAATATAATGTACAATGTACATTCGCCGTAGCGTACAGTTTTCATATTTAATTTACCTTAGCCTTGTAGGCTCCATCCAACCATCAACACACAATAAAAAACCCCAAGTTAACCAATGAACAACAAAGCGAAAACAACGAGAATAATAAACAAGTATTAAGTCCCATCCATAGTATTTTCGCCACTGTATAAGTCTCAGTTGTTTTAGTTGTTCAGTTATACCTAGTGACAATGTCTCGTTAAAACGACACGTCTCTAGTTACCCATATATTATGGCGGGTCACCCACGGCAGTAGCCACTCCAACGGTAGAGTCTCCGACCAACGAGCCATTCTAGCTCACGGGAAATTTTCTTGATACTTACGGACCCGTACGCGGACATCCTGGTATCGTTTTTGTGATCACAGCGCGCACCAAGAGCCACATCCTCTTGGCTTTACTTCCATTCCATTAATTAATTAGTTATACCATCGCATCGCATTACCAATTTTCTAACACAGCAGACTAAGGTCATTAGTCCAATCCGGAGTCTGTAAACTCGGGATCCAGTGCTAGATACAAGAGCGACGTATAGAAAGGCCAATGCTCCGTATAAAAGTCTCAGATAATATGTATATGTTATTATCATAGTGCTACAACGTTTTACTTACGTTCCTTATATTTTATATAAGATAGCACCATAGCCGCTAGTTCGTTTTATATATATAGGTCCATATATACGAACCAATACTGTTAACTCAACAACAGAAAATCATAAGCAGCTATAAATATACAATTCATGCATATTAATTATCACGTTCAGACAAACAAACTTGTCACAGATCACACAGAAGTCTGAACTGAGGAAGCCCTCAAAGACAATCAGAGACACATAACAACATTCAAGTTATATCAACCAAATCCGAGCCCAAGGAGCAACCTTAGGACAACTCGGATCAAACCCCTTTACATACCGTTCACCCTGATTGTATTACGGTGGAGTATGAATCAGCAAGATCCTATGCTCCGTGCAGTCCGTTAGCTCGTCAAGCGTCCTTGTCAGAAGTATACTCTAAACGGTAATAAAACTATAAGTCAGTCTCCATGACTAACTACATCCGGTATTTCCGAATTATAAGTAACCCCGGCAGTTCACCCCTGTTTTCTACAGTTGTTCGTTACGGGTTTCTCTAAAACAGTCGGTTTTGTTACTTAAAACGCGTACGTCAAAACTATTTCAACTGTTAAGTTTAATTCCTTATATTTCTTTAATCTTATCCACATCTAGTTAGGTACGTAACCTATAGTTGCATGTATTCATGCATGATTGTAGTATATATTATTTTTTGTATTGTATCCAAAACTCATAACTTATAGTTCATGACTATATACATTTTTTTAAATAATCACCACCATTAAATCATATGGTTTCCAACCAAAAGATATATCCACCTTATATACATTATCCTTGTGTATGTATATATTTACCACGTAGGTAATTCCCATGAGTTTCATAAACTCTTGTATTTTATGTTACATTTTATCATCTTTTATTGGATGATTATTCCATTAGTTGTATTATATTATACAACTTATATTAAGATTATTATCCTAATATCATGTAACATCTTATGTTGTATTTACAACTCCTAAGGTTTATTCCATAAACACCTTAGTTTATAAATCTCATTTATTTATAGTTTGTCACATTATTTTATGTGAGTGCCCTTCCTTATATTAATTCCATCTAAACCATATCATTGTCATAACATTTATAACATTATAGACCTTAGTCTAAAATTCATCTCTCAACTCTTATTAACTCAGTATAGCCCTTAACTTAATTTAAATTCCGTTTTGACCACATAACATTATGTAATGTTATACCATATACTAATACCATACTATGTGATATTTTTATTCCCTTTAACTTATAACCTATAGTCTTTATACAAACTATTTATTATTGCCTCTTAGGCACCATAAGAAAATCTTATTCTTTTCCATAAACCATAGTTTCCTTTATTTACAAAATCACCCCTTTCTTTTCACCATGTTATATACCATTTAATATAACATTTCTAACTTATAAAAGAGTATAACCTATGGTTATTTTTTGTAAATTCCGAACAGCCCTTGTTCTATTCTATAATTGCCATTTGGCCCTATTTATAACATATAGTTCTTCCATATCATTAAAACCATATTTCATACACATATCTTAATAAATTCTCTTAAATTCTAAAAATCACCAAATTCCACCAAAGGGTTTATATCCTTATTAACCCATATACTTTTGGTATTTACCATTCCACCATCTATTTTTCTCCAAAGTGTCATAATGACATAATAACTATATATTATACATATATAGTTCATTTTAATTCCAAAATCCACCAAATAATTCCTAAAAATTCCTAATAGCCCATGGGTGTTTAAAATACCATTTTACACCCTTAATTCTCGGTAATAACATATTCACCACATATGTTATAAAAATATTACCATAAGATTCTTATCTTATTATACAACCTTAAATAAGTTATTTAACTTATCTAATTTGGTCAAAACCTAGCATATTGAAATACCCCAAACCTTAATAAGTGGTTTAAATATTAAATAGTAAATTAATAAGACTAAAAAGAGTCTTAGAAATATTAGTAAACAATTTAATAAATAGTAAATACAATAAATTGCCTAAAATGAAAAATTGTCTTGTAAATGAGTTTTGAATGGCTAAATGTCCATCATTACTCTTTAATTAATATGTGTACTATTTAGTATCACATTTGGAAGTTTAAATTAATAAGAAATCAAGAATTTCGCTTCAAAGTGCCTTGTTATTATGAATAGTAACTAAAATAAGCTAGTTTGTAATATATGTTAAGTTATGTAAATTAATTGAGCAATAAAGACTAATTAACCCCTTTTGTAAAATGGGGGTCGGTTTGCATGTGGTGAATCACCACCCGTACTAGCTAATTGAGTAGATAAGTAGTAATTGAAAAAGCACTATTTGCTTTACATAATTAAATATCTCTAAAAGCAACTACAATCATTCATTCTCTCATTTCCTTACTATCTCACGTAGCCATTCCCTTCGCTGCTCTCCTTCACGATCGAACAGCACCACCACCAACATACAACTTCAAATCCTTGTAACTTCTTGCTCACTTGTCCAAATCTAAAACCGAGACCACCGATCTCTTAGTTTCATCAAGCTCTTCGACTTAGTCCCTTCAAATCTTCAAGAGCTCCATTTTGGTGCCAAGAGGAATCTCCATGGGAAGAGCTTGAGTCCATCTTTTCACGTATTATTATTCTCCTTTGCTTCAAGGTAAGGAAACTCAAAGAAAATGGTGTTTCCTCCATGTTTTATGTTAACCAAAGGTAGCTTAAAATTCCTTTGGGAAATGAACTTACGTTGTCTGTTGAAACTACCTAAAGAGCCAAAGGTAAATGACTTAGAAAATGTTCTCAAAGAGACTAGTAAGGGACATACGTACTGCTGTTTGTATTTGCAGGTGAAAGGCAAATATATTGTGGAAATTCAGTGTTTAAGATTTATGCAATTTAAATTGTGCACTACGTTGTTATGTGGTGTATATTTGGGTGAAGTTTTGAGTATAAAAGTGTACTGGGAAGTTTATATCTGATAGGTGTAGAGAACTTGCGCAGCAGAGCATGAAAAATTCCAGTACGTCGCTTTTGTATATTGGGTCCGGGACCTAAGTCATGGGACATGTCCCGGACCATGAGTGCAAAAATTACCGAGAGTTGTACATAGAGATAGGTCCGGGACTTGGTTCTTGAACAAGGACCCGGACCAATCCCTTAAAACTGTCCGAGAGAATTTGCTTAGAATGGTCCGGGACTTAGGACCTGGGTGAAGTCCCGGACCACCCCATTAAATAACCGAGGGATTAGTATAGGTCCGGGACCTAGTAAGGGACAAGTCCCGGACCTATAAAATGGTTTTAGGTATTAAATGATGTCTAATGATGGGATAAGTTAGTATGATATATAAGGTTATATAAGACATGTTAGGAGTGTTATGACATTTTAAAAGTGGAAGTTAAAACAAAATGTGGAAAGATAACTAGAAATGTGAAGTAGTAATGTTAACAGTGAACTAGTACGTTAATTGACCGACGTTACTAAATGTGTTTAGGATTCTCTCAAGGTGGGAACGAGTTGAAGCAAGGACCAAGGTATGGTTTTCTTGCAGTCTGTTGCCTACCGGTTTACACCGGCTTGGGTGTTGTTTGCTTTTCTGTGTGTTACGACCTTATAAGACTAAGGCATGAAAAGGGTTTACAGTTGTTATATATATTATGTTGTATTGTTATGACTCCTTTCCTTGGTGTGTCTAACAAGACCTAAACACTTGTTTGCGTGTGACTTAACAAGTTTATTTGTATGATCACTAACAAGTGCTAACCGGGGAAGTGAGGAGTCCGGTCATGTTCCGGCCACGCGTGTGATGGATGGGAGTCGATGTCTATCCGGTTCGACTCTCTTGGTGTATGTATAGGTTGTATTCCAATTTGGTTTCAACTTCCCTTAGCTTATCCAAAGCTAGTTTACTGACTCACGTCGGGCCACAGGGGCATACGAATGTTGTTTTCGGTGTGCTTGGGATTACTATATCCGACACGCCTTGGGTTTAAGTTAACCGTTCGATATAACTGGACGGTAACGAGGTTGGTAACGAGCTTAGCATGAGATTGGCATTAATCTCTAGGCTCACTATGTGTACTAATTATGGTGGAAGGTTCCTTGTGTGAACCGATTTATGGTGTTATGTATTATTGTGTGCTACGCAATTTCCCTTGCTAAGCTATGTTATATGTGTTGGATGTTTAAAATGAATGCCATGTTATCATGACAATTGGTTGCGCGTATCCCGGTAGCCGATGGGCTGCGCGTTAACCATACCAGCAAAAGGTTGCTGACCCCCTCTGGGGGCTCCATATTTTTACTGCAGGATGAGGATCGAAGAAGCGGAGTGGCTCTAGATCCTAGGTGTTGGAATACTTTTGGATCTTGTAAGATAAACCCGGGATGCGCCTGTGCTCCCGTAGTGTTGTTTATGTTGGTACTGTTGTTTACAGTGACAGGTGTTTAAGGTTACAGTTGGTATGTAAAATAAATACTCGGTATGGTTTGGTTATGTTTATGTATGGATGTTAGGACCTATGCTCGGGAGTCTGATCATCAGACCGGTACTCTTGTATTTATTCTGCCTAGTTAACCACGTGGGTGGTTAACGGCGTTGTAGCACCATAGTGTTTAGTTGTTGTTTAGTTGTTTAATTCCGCTGCGAATTTCGGTAGTTGGTAAGTGCGTTGTAGGGGTGTTACAAAAAGTGGTATCAGAGCGAAGTATCGCTCTGATGACTAGAATACCGAGCTAGAAACATACCGAGTTAGGGAACCCAACCCTAGCTACCTAGGTGAACAGGTTGGGAAGGTTAACCACTAACTAAGTGTGGAATTAGCTTGTTGTTGGGAAGATGTTACAACCGTTGGATTGGTAAGTGTGCAAGCATAATGCTAATGAAATGTTCATGTGAATTCAGATGTCAGGTAGACCACGAGGTAGAGGCCGCGGGCGCGGTACTGGAGATGAGGGTGACCAGGGCGACGACACTACGGCACAGACCATGGCTGAGGCTAGCAGCCGCCGTAGCCCAGATGGTACCCCAGTTGGTTACTGCGATGCAGCAGGGGCAACAGCCCGGTGTTCAGCCACCACCACCACCGCCACGAGAGACCAATTGGGTCAAGGCGTTGGCTGATTTGAGACCGTCGTCATTCAATGGGGAGACCGACCCTAGTAAGCTGGAGGCGTACATCTCCGAGCTGGAGACCGCCTACGAGACCTTGGCAGTACCTGCTGAAGCTAAGGTCCGTCTTGCCGCTTACTACCTGAAGGGTTCGGCACAGAGTTGGTGGAAGCTTGTGAGGAGGACAGGATGCTGATCCTGCGTTTGGTTGGAGGGAGTACACGGCTCTACTGCGAGCCAAGTATTACCCTGTGCATGTGCAAGAGGCTAAGCGCCTCGAGCTGGATAGTCTGAGGCAGGGGGATAAGATGTCGGTTGATGACTACTACACCGCATTCACCGACCTTATCCACCTGTTACCGGACCTTGGATACTCGAACCGGGTGCTGGTGAACCGGTTCTACAATGGTCTTAGCCACCGTCTCCGCTACGGGATGGGGCCAGTTGAGTATACTACCTTGCAGGTAATTAAAATACCGTGTTGTGAATCAGTTTATACTTTAAGTGAATGTTGATGTGAGTTGGTGAGTTTTGTTTTGCGGGGCATGGCTGACATCCTAAATTCAGGAGTGCTATCATGCCGCTGCTAAGGTTGAGATTACCGTCCGTCTGAGGGACGAGGAGAATGCGCATAAGCGCAAGGTTACGAATGAGGGCCAGGGTCAGCAAGGGTATGGGGGAGGAAAGAAAAAGAAACACTACCCTCAGCCCCAGAAGAGTCAGTACCAGGGTGACAAGGGCCAAGCCCAGACCACCACAGCTGATGAGCCACTGAAGCTCACATATGCGTATGCAGCAAAGCCTCTACGCTCCTACCCGCCAAAGGGTAATTATTTAACCAAGGGTGTCAAGTTGAAATATATGTTGTTAAGATGTGAAGTGAGTATTGATTGTGCATTGTTATAGCAGATAGCGCGGGCTCTGGACCGGAGCGCCACTTTTACTGTAAGTGGTGTAACGGAGACCACCCCGGCAAAGACTGCAAGGGGAACGACGTGCAGTGTCGTTACTGCCAGAAGATGGGGCACCGCGAATTTGAGTGCTGGCAGAACCCCAATGGTAGGAACTATAAGCCAAAGGGGCAGTGGAAGGGTAAGACTACCGCGACCACCGAGAAGCCCGAAGGCGATCATGCAGCAGCCCTCTGACAAGAAGTACACTGAATCCCAGAAGGGGAAGGGTACGGGGACCGGCAAGGCCGCCCTGAATGTAGTGGACCGGTCTGAGGCACCAGGACCCTCTTCTAGACCAGGTACCACCTAAACTGTTAAGTGAAAAGTGATTGCTTACCGCATTTCGTGCATGAGTGTTGTATTAGTGAGTCTAATGTACAATCACCTAAGTAGTGAATTAAAGAATAATGTGAAATGAAAACTTAGGAACCTTCAATATCTGTTATCCAATCCCGCCCACACCGAACCCTGAAGAGACAGCCATCAGCATCACCGAATTCCCACTGGAGCAATGTCAGGTTATCCAGCCAGGTATGATACTCTTAAATGGATACCTGACACCGGAAGCACAAATCCACATCATCAGGCGATGCAACGAACTTGGAGCAGCACCAGGAAGTTTCTACACACCCGAATACCCGAGTGGTTCGAAGATGAAGCTGAAGATGATGTGCATGGGTAAGGACTGGAATCCTTACACCAAGTCATATCAAGAAGTGCGAGCTGAAGATGAAACAACTGTACCAGGTATACCTGAGGAGTTCCTTGCGGTCGTTAACCACGCCGTGGGAATTGCTCAACAAATTGAATCGGAACCGATTCCGAACGTTAAGGCAGATCTTTGTATTGTGAACTTCTACCAGAAGGGTGGACGGTTGGGATTACACCAAGATAAGGACGAGTCACCCGAGTCTCTACGTAAGGGAGTACCCGTGGTGTCTTGGTCCATTGGTGATACCGCAGTGTTTATATATGGCGAGCAGAAGCGTGCTGACCTCGCAAGGAAGTTAGTGTTGAAATCAGGTGATGTGTTAATAATGGGTGGACAGTCAAGGATGTTGTACCACGGTATCAAGAAGATCAAACTGAATACCGCACCATCAGCAGTGGTAAATGCCACACATCTGAAACCCGGACGTTTGAATTTGACTTTCAGGCAGTTTTAGCCTTGTGTAATCATGTAACGTATTAAGCCAGTTGTATGCTAAGGAAGCTATGTTTAACCATGTCTACAATGTAAACCAACTTGTGGTGTAAAGACTGTGTTAATGAATAAAGAGTGTTGTTTTGGAGTGTCAACGTGTTACTACTGTATACTTATGAATTTGCAAATGAATAGGCTGTGCACACGGAACGGAAGGTTTGCTGAGTGTCTGCAATAAGGCAGAAGCCAGCAAGAGCGGCACAATCCTCACCGGTACCTTTCCAGTGAATGGCGTGGATGCATCGATCTTGTTCGACTCTGGAGCCTCACACACATTCATTTCGCTATCATTTGCGAAGAGGCTGGGGTTAGACGGTGAAGAGATGCCAGACTTTGTGGTCACTCTCCCGTCGAAAGAGCGGATCAGGTGTACCCGCTACTACCGAGATGTTGTTATACGTATCAGGGAGGAAGAGTTTCCGATCGACTTGATAGAGTTCGACGGACTTGGTTTTGATGTGATTATCGGGATGAACTGGTTGGAGCGGTACAAGGGCAGAATCCTATGTGCCGAGCATCGTCTGCTTCTTCGGAGTCCATCTGGGGTTACTATATCATACCGCCAGAGGCCCAGGGAGCCTTCGACACAGATCATCACCGCCATGGCCATGTATCGTGAGTTACGACGAGGGAGTGATGTATACCTCTGCTATGTCCAGGACATAGAGAGAGACCCTGAGTTTAGCCCAGATGTGCCGGTAGTCTCGGAGTTTCCTGATGTATTTCCTAAGGAACTGCCGGGCATGCCGCCAGCACGGGAGGTTGAGTTTGAGATTGATTTGATTCCAGGCACCGGACCTATTGCGAAGGCACCTTATCGTATGGCTCCAGCAGAGATGACAGAGCTCAAGGAGCAGCTGAGAGACCTACTTGACAAGGGCTTTATCCGCCCTAGTGTTTCACCATGGGGAGCGCCGGTCCTCTTCGTGAAGAAGAAGGACGGTAGCCTCCGCCTTTGTATTGACTATCGAGAGCTGAATGCAGTTACGGTGAAGAACCGTTATCCTTTACCACGCATCGACGACTTATTTGATCAGTTGAGAGGAGCATCAGTGTTCTCCAAGATAGATTTACGATCCGGTTATCATCAGATTGCAGTTAAGGACAGTGATATTGAGAAAACAGCGTTCAGAACCAGATATGGACATTATGAGTTTACGGTTATGCCGTTTGGTTTATCCAATGCACCAGCTAAGTTTATGGACCTGATGAACCGTTTGTTCCAAGATCAGTTGGACAAATCAGTGGTAGTCTTCATTGATGACATACTTGTGTATTCGAAATCGAGAGGTGAGCATGAAAGCCACCTGAGAAATGTGTTACAGATACTGAGGAAGAATCAGTTGTATGCAAAATTTTCTAAGTGTGAATTTTGGTTGGACCAAGTTCTTTCTTGGCCATGTGATTTCTGAGGCTGGGATCGCTGTGGATCCGGCAAAGATAGATGCAGTGCGCACCTGGCCTAGGCCGAAGACAGTTACCGATATTAGGAGCTTCCTCGGTCTGGCAGGTTATTATAGGAGATTTGTGAGGGACTTCTCCAGTGTCTCGAAGCCGATGACTTCCTTGATGAAAAAGGATGCTCCATTCGAGTGGACAGCCGACTGTGAGATTTCTTTTCAGAAGCTTAAGGATGCTTTGACATCTGCACCAGTCCTGACTATACCAGACGGTCCAGATGGTTTTGAGGTTTATTGCGACGCATCAGGCAGAGGTATGGGTTGTGTGTTGATGCAACACGGGAAGGTCGTAGCGTACGCCTCCCGACAGCTGAAGAAGCATGAAGAGAACTACCCTACCCACGATTTAGAATTGGGTGCCATTGTCTTCGCATTAAAGATATGGCGACATCATTTGTATGGGGTAAGCGTGACAATTTATTCTGACCACAAGAGTTTGAAATACTTGTTCACTCAGAAAGAGTTGAACATGAGGCAAAGAAGGTGGGTCGAGTTCTTAAACGACTACGACATCAATTTACAGTATAAGGAGGGTAAGGCGAATGTGGTAGCTGACGCATTGAGTCGCCGAGCACACTCTCTCCATTCGCTAGTCTCTCATACTAGCTTGGTTGAAGAGGTGCGGAGTGCTCAGATGACGGATCAGTATATGGTGGAGATTAGACAGAAGCTTATTGATGGCACATTCGAGGGTCAGAAGTACGACTTCAGACTCCACGATGATGACCTGATTAGGCTTAATGGCCGACTGTGTATACCTAGGAGTAGCGCTGAGCTGAAGGAGCGCATACTCAGTGAATCCCATAGTTCTACGACTTCGATTCACCCTGGAGCTTCAAAGATGTATAAGGGTATGAAACGTTATTTTTGGTGGGCTGGAATGAAAAAGGATGTAAATGATTATGTGTTGAGGTGTCTCACTTGTCAGAAGGTCAAGTTTGAGCACCGACGACCTGGTGGTATGGTGCAGCCAATGCCAGTGCCTGAGTGGAAGTTCCATGACATTTCTATGGACTTTGTAGTAGGGCTTCCGCCTACAAGGGGAGGTCTAAATATGATTTGGGTTATTGTAGACCGACTGACCAAGGTGGCTCGATTCATACCGATGAAGGACACCTGGAAAGTGGCTAAGCTTGCAGAACTCTTCGACAGAGAGATTGTTAGACATCATGGTGTACCAAAGACGATTGTATCGGACAGAGATACCAGATTCTTATCGAGGTATGGAGATCCACACGAGAGCATTGGGTACCGAGCTGAAGTTGAGTACGGCGTTTCACCCACAAAGATGGTCAGAGTGAGCGCACTATCCAGACACTTGAGGATATGCTACGTGCATGTGCACTGACTTTCAGACCAGCTGGATTGATAAGTTACATCTGATCGAGTTTAGTTACAACAACAGTTACCATGCTTCGATCAAGATGTCTCCCTTCCAGGCATTGTACGGTAGACCATGCCGCACGCCTTTATGCTGGGATGAGTCGAGTGAGACGGTCATTATAGGACCAGAGTATCTGGAACAGGTTCAGGCAGAAGTTCGCCAGATCCGGGCTAACATGAAGGCAGCTCAGGATAGACAGAAGTCGTACGCTGATGTGCGCAGACGTGACCTGGAGTTCGCTGTAGGCGATCAGGTATTTCTTAGGGTATCCCCCATGAAGGGAGTGTTTCGCTTTGGCCAGAAAGGCAAGTTGAGCCCAAAATATGTGGGGCCTTATGTTGTGACAGAGCGGATAGGACCAGTAGCTTATAGACTTGATTTACCCGCCGAGCTGGGCAAGGTACATGATGTATTTCATGTGTCCCAGTTGAAGAAATATATGTCTCATCCGTCTCATGTACTTCAGCCTGAGAGGCTAACCTTAGAGCCGACCATGCGATCAGTGGAGACTCCCGTACGGATTCTGGATACTAAGACTCGAGACACTCGCCATAAGTCTGTACGACTGGTGAAGGTCCTCTGGTCTAACCAGGACGTCGAGGAGGCCACTTGGGAGCTGGAAGATAAGATGAAGGCGAAGTACCCATCACTGTTTACTTCTTAGTGTTTATATGTATAGGGTACGGGGCGTACCCCTTTTTAAGGGGGGTAGAGCCGTTTCGGTTATGGATGTATTCTACATGTATTATATACATTGTCTATGTTATGTTACAGACCTTAGAGTCTGAATGGTATTATGTTGTTTGGACCTTGGGTTCCATGTTATGTAGGTATGTGGTTGATGTTGTTATGAAAGTATTGTGTCATAAGTGATTCACATGTTTTAGAATATAAGATATGTGGGAAGTATGAACTTTGGGGACAAAGTTCTTTTAAGGGGGGTAGATTGAAATACCCCAAACCTTAATAAGTGGTTTAAATATTAAATAGTAAATTTATAAGACTAAAAAGAGTCTTAGAAATATTAGTAAACAATTTAATAAATAGTAAATACAATTAATTGCCTAAAATGAAAATTGTTTGTAAATGAGTTTTGAATGGCTAAATGTCCACATTACTCTTTAATTAATATGTGTACTATTAGTATCCATTTGGAAGTTTAAATTAATAAGAAATCAGAATTTCGCTTCAAAGTGCCTTGTTATTATGAATAGTAACTAAAATAAGCTAGTTTGTAATATATGTTAAGTTATGTAAATTAATTGAGCATAAAGACTAATTAACCCCTTTGTAAAATGGGGTCGGTTTGCATGTGGTGAATCACCACCCGTACTAGCTAATTGAGTAGATAGTAGTAATTGAAAAAGCACTATTTGCTTTACATAATTAAATATCTCTAAAAGCAACTACAATCATTCATTCTCTCATTTCCTTACTATCTCACGTAGCCATCCCCTTCGCTGCTCTCTTCACGATCGAACAGCACACCACCAACATACAACTTCAAATCCTTGTAACTTCTTGCTCACTTGTCCAAATCTAAAACCGAGACCACCGATCTCTTAGTTTCATCAAGCTCTTCGACTTAGTCCCTTCAAATCTTCAAGAGCTCCATTTTGGTGCCAAGAGGAATCTCCATGGGAAGAGCTTGAGTCCATCTTTTCACGTATATTATTCCTTTGCTTCAAGGTAAGGAAACTCAAAGAAAATGGTGTTTCCTCCATGTTTTATGTTAACCAAAGGTAGCTTAAAATTCCTTTGGAAAATGAACTTACGTTGTCTGTTGAAACTACCTAAAGAGCCAAAGGTAAATGACTTAGAAAATGTTCTCAAAGAGACTAGTAAGGGACATACGTACTGCTGTTTGTATTGCAGGTGAAAGGCAAATATATTGTGGAAATTCAGTGTTTAAGATTTATGCAATTTAAATTGTGCACTACGTTGTTATGTGGTGTATATTTGGGTGAAGTTTTGAGTATAAAAGTGTACTGGGAAGTTTATATATCTGATAGGTGTAGAGAACTTGCGCAGCAGAGCATGAAAAATTCCAGTACGTCGCTTTTGTATATTGGGTCCGGGACCTAAGTCATGGGACATGTCCCGGACCATGAGTGCAAAAATTACCGAGAGTTGTACTAGAGATAGGTCCAGGACTTGGTTCTTGAACAAGGACCCGGACCAATCCCTTAAAATGCCCGAGAGATTTTGGCTAGTATGGTCCGGGACTTAGGACCTGGGTGAAGTCCCGGACCACCCCATATTAAATAACCGAGAGTACACTTAGCATATGGTCCGGGTCTTAGGATGGGGACAAGGTCCCGGACCGTTATAAAACATGGTTTTTAGGTATTTAAATGGTGTCTAATGATAGGTATAAGTTAGTAATGATATCATAAGGTTATATAAGACATGTTAGGAGTGTTGTTGTGACAATTAAAAGATGAGAAGTTAAAACAAAAGTGTGGAAATGAGATAACTAGAAATGTGAAGTAGTAATGTTAACAGTGAACTAGTACGTTAATTGACCGACGTTACTAAATGTGTTTAGGATTCTCTCAAGGTGGGAACGAGTTGAAGCAAGGACCAAGGTATGGTTTTCTTGCAGTCTGTTGCCTACCGGTTTACACCGGCTTGGGTGTTGTTTGCTTTTCTGTGTGTTACGACCTTATAAGACTAAGGCATGAAAAGGGTTTACAGTTGTTATATATTATGATGTTGTATTGTTATGACTCCTTTCCTTGGTGTGTCTAACAAGACCTAAACACTTGTTTGCGTGTGACTTAACAAGTTTATTTGTATGATCACTAACAAGTGCTAACCGGGGAAGTGAGGAGTCCGGTCATGTTCCGGCCACGCGTGTGATGGATGGGAGTCGATGTCTATCCGGTTCGACTCTCTTGGTGTATGTATGGGTTGTATTCCAATTTGGTTTCAACTTTCCCTTAGCTTATTCAAAGCTAGATCACTGACTCACGTCGGGCCACAGGGGCATACGAATGTTGTTTTCGGTGTGCTTGGGATTACTATATCCAACACGCCTTGGGTTTAAGTTAACCGTTCGATATAACTGGACGGTAACGAGGTTGGTAACGAGCTTAGCATGAGATTGGCATTAATCTCTAGGCTCACTATGTGTACTAATTATGGTGGAAGGTTCCTTGTGTGAACCGATTTATGGTGTATGTATTATTGTTGTGCTACGCAATTTCCCTTGCTAAGCTATGTTATATATATGTTGGATGTTTAAAATGAATGCCATGTTATCATGACAATTGGTTGCGCGTATCCCGGTAGCCGATGGGCTGCGCGTTAACCATACCAGCAAAAGGTTGCTGACCCCCTCTGGGGGCTCCATATTTTTACTGCAGGATGAGGATCGAAGAAGCGGAGTGGCTCTAGATCCTAGGTTGTTGGAATACTTTTGGGTCTTGTAAGATAAACCCAGGATGCGCCTGTGCTCCCGTAGTGTTGTTTATGTTGGTACTGTTGTTTACAGTGACAGGTGTTTAAGGTTACAGTTGGTATGTAAAATAAATACTCGGTATGGTTTGGTTATGTTTATGTATGGATGTTAGGACCTATGCTCGGGAGTCTGATCATCAGACCGGTACTCTTGTATTATTTCTGCCTAGTTAACCACGTAGGTGGTTAACGGCGTTGTAGCACCATAGTGTTTAGTTGTTGTTTAGTTGTTTAACTCCGCTGCGAATTTCGGTAGTTGGTAAGTGCGTTGTAGGGGTGTTACATGTAATGATGGGGATTGATTAGTAATGATGTTATAAAGTTGTTAAGGACATGTTAGGTGAGTTTTAATGACAATTAAGTGGGTGAAAAGTTGTATTAAAATGTAAAGGTAAAACAAGTTAAAAATGCCAAGTTATTTAACTAAGTTAACGGGGAGAGTTATAAGCATTAGACTTTAAACAATCATGTTACCCCGATGTTAATAAAAATACATGTAATGTTATCAGTTGTTCGAGAATTGCTCGAGGAACATAAGTGGACGTGGTAAAGTGGACTCCGGTGACAGGTATGGTTTTCTTGCAACCTGTGTCCTACTGGATTACACCGGCTTGTATGCCAATGTGTTTTTCTGTATGTTTGCCATGTTATAAGATAAATCATGAAACGAGTTTACAGTCGTTTTGTTGTTGTGTGTTTACGTGCCGATACTGGTAACCTCGAATGCGCTTGAAGGGCTAGTTAACCTCTATTAGGTAAACGTAAGAGAACGGTATCCGGTGATAACATTTCCGACCTAAGGGACGTTCTAACCACGGTTATGCGTGAGTTAGTGTAACACCCCATCCAAAGCCTAACGTGGTTATCGCAATCTGAACACTTAATCGAATACGTCGCAGCGGAGATAATAAGCACCTGGACCTTGCCACGGTCTGATCGATAGAATATACCGGCTTAAATACTTACAATACTTATCCAAAAACACTTATCCAACTTAAACATCAACATTCATAATACCACAACCAACCGAGTACTAGTATCACAAACATAATCTCAGACTTACATCAGTTTAATATAAACAGTCGGGTGCACAGGCGCAACCCGAATTCAAAATAAATGTCCCAACCTAAGTCTAACCGCTCCTACTCTCGTAGTGCGTCCTCATGGGCCTCTTACCTGCAAGTGTAAAAATAGCCCCCGAGGGGGTCAGCACGAATGCTGGTACACCCTCTCATGGCCCCCAAGCTAACGGGCTACGACGACTAATTGTCGATAGCATGGAAATTGATTACATACACAAGCATAATATGAAGTGCAATAACAATAACCACAGATGAACATATATAGTTCACAAACAATGAACGACTCAAGCGTCCCCTTATCAAGTGGGTTAGTAACCCCCTCCTTAGTCCTCATTTCCTTCATCTCAGTTCCTTACCTTACCTTAATCTTAATCTCAATCTTAATCTTAATCTCAGTATACAAACCTTTCCTGGAAGGGATTGGTTGTAGCTTAATTCGAACCTGGGATTTAGGTGATCCCACCGCACCATCTTAATGCCACCTACTCTGGACGGGAGTCCAGCGTAGCTGAGCCGGCAACCGGCCCTAGGCTACAAGTCCGAAGACAAGTCCTTAAGCGGAGGGCGGATCTGATTCAGATACCGTCCCCCTTTTTCCTTAGCATGCATGACCGGAGATCAGTCCCGGGTTTCCTCACTCAAGTTCCAGTTAGTAGACATCTTAAACACCATGTGCTAGCTAAGCCTTAACGGGCATTAACCAACAACCATCAAACTTAACTCTTATTCTTAACTCAGTAAGTACTCAACTTGGTTAGTAACAATCTCAAGTCTCGCGGGTTAGTGTAAATATAACACAATCACAACGAGAACAATATAACCGGTTGCATGCTGTATCTTGTTTTAGTCATAGCAATTAAACAGATAGCACACAAGCCGAGGGACACCTCGTTAGCAAGCAGGTCACAAGAAGGATTGTACCGTTCACCGTCGATCGTTGTTTGACTAATCTTCTTCGGGGTCCCAACTCACAAACCTAAAACATTCATTCATTTTTAGGTTATTAGTTATTTGCACCTTACTCAACTCACTTAGTCCCTAAGGACTCCCATTCAATAACCTCTCAAGTCTATCACTTAGCTTACAATCTTAACTTTAAACATTAAAGCTTAAACTTAATCTTAACTTATTTCCTTAAGTTCTTAGGGTCCTAATCATTACTACACTACTAATGGCATACCCTAATACCAATTAACACCCTCAGAAATTAAAATTTCTTTTATTTTTTGTTTTTAGGCTCGACCGGACTTACCGACCGGACTTGCCAAGTCCGGTCCGTTCCAGTACCCTTTACCGTTTGAAAATTCTACCCCGGCCGGACTTACAAGTCCGGTCCTATGTCCGGTCGATTCCAGGGACTTATTACCGTACAAAATTTTAAGCCCGACCGGACTTGACAAGTCCGGTCTCATGTCCGGTATATTCCAGAAACTAATTCCCTCACAAAACACAAGCCCGACCGGACTTGTAAGTCCGGTCCCCAAGTCCGGTCGATTCCAGAAACATTTTCCGGTAGTGTAACAGAGCCCGACCGACCTTGCAAGTCCGGTCCTAAGGTCGGTCGGCTCCAGAAACTGTTTCTAAATTCTCTTTCAACTCCAAACTTCTCCTCATATATTCTAATATGTTATAACCTCATTTGGGCACCTCAAATACACCTTAAGCCCTCCTTTAAATACCTTAAATCATCCACCAAGATCCACCTTAGTCATTATGCATTTTCCTTGTAATAATGCTAACACTTGTAATGTTTTCCTCTAGGTTTCTAGGTGGTGGTTCATACCTAATGTAACCACTATGCCAAATGTTTTCTTCACCACTATAACATCATCTCCCAAGCATCTCTCACTATCTAAAACTCTTTTAAGCATTTACTTTTAGTTCCTTAACAAGTTTAAACTTCCATCATCATCACATTATTTCCTTCCTAGTTGTGCACCAACATTTGCCTAAGTCCTAAATACTCAAATACATTCTCTTGATTCCTAAATCTTCCATGGTGATACCTAAGTCATTATAAATCATTAAAACACCTTAACTTCACCCTTTTTCATCAAGACAACCTATAGAACATTCCTAGTACTTCCTTAGTCATTAAATTCCCTTAGGATATCTCAAACACTTAAACTCTCCTTTAAATTTTGCCATGGGTTCTCTAGTATATAGTACCTCCTAACACATGGTTTTTCTCCATCAAACAACCAATACCACACAAATTCTCATCACAATAGCTTAACACCCAATTTACACCAAAACCACACCACATCATCATATAGTGCTTAAACTTAATGTGCTTGGCTCTTAGGCCCTTAAATAACAATAATCTTAACCACTGAATTTCCACATATATTTGCCTTCAACCTGCGAATACACTCAACAAGGCTCCCATTGAAATAAAATGCTTCTTGTACTTCACCTTTATATTCTTAAACTATCTCTTTTCTCATTTGCTCCTTAGTCACAAGTTCACAAGAATAGTCATTGTTTTTCCTAGGTTTTATAGCACCTTCCCAATATAAACTCTACACTAAACTCATCATATACCCACATCTCATTCCCTTAAACAACAAAACACCTTAAGGTAAGTAATTTACCTTGTTTTCTCACAAGCTTAAAAGCTTTTCTCCTTAGGTTTTCTTTGTTCAATCTCGGTCACCAATGTGATTCTCCTTGCCAATGTTCTAACCAATATCCAATGACTCCAATGAGTACTAGATAACACATTAACCCTAAGGAACAAACCCTAGGTTTAAAAATATGTTTTAAGGTATTAATGTGATTGTTTTACCTTGGTTTCTCAAGACAAACTTGGATGTGAAGAAAGAAGGACCTCCTCTCTCCTTTGAAGAGTAGAAACAAGCTAGAACAAGGCATAAACATGGAGTCCCATGATTATATATTTTCGGACATGTGAAGAAAATGGTGGAAACCTAGATTTTCTTACACTTTCTTTACCTTAAGAGAATGGAGATGCCAATGGAGTCTCCAAACTTGAATTTCCTCCTCTAATGGTGGTTTGACTTGGCACCAAAATGAAGCTCTTGAAGTTTTGAAAAGATAGAAGGGAGGAGCTTGAGCTAACTAAGAAGAATATGTATTTTGTTTTGGATTTGGAGCTAAAATGAGCAAGATGTGGCCAAGGGAAGATGGAGCTTTCATGGAGGTGAGCTCTACGTGAATGGAGAAGAGAAAGAGAGCAAGAAACCGTGTGAACAAGGAGAATGAAGAAGTGAGGAGAGAGGTAAGTAAATGTGATATTTATCTTAAAAGGTGAATAGTGTTTTTACTTTATAACTTACTTATTTTTGCTTTCTCTTTACTTAGCTAGATAAGTGTGGTGAGTCACACTTAAAAAACCGGCCCCCTTTAATGAATGAGGGTAGTTTAGTCTTTGTTGACCAAATGTCTCACTTATATAGACTTATGTTATAAACTAGCTTAATTAATTCACTATTCATCAAAAACAAGGCACATTGTTGTGAAATTTTTGATTTCCCATTGATATAGACCTCCAAATGCGATACTATATAGTACACATATTAATTAAAGAGTAATGATGGACATTTAGCCATTCAAAACTCATTTACAAGACAATTTTTCAAAAACGTGCTTTAAGACTCCTTAAAGCACATTTTGTGTTTTAACTTGTTTTCAAGCTTGGTTTTCTTTGGTAATTGACTTAAAATGACCATTAGGATATTACTAAGGTCTTAGAACAATATTTGGGTACTCTCCCAAGTCTCTCCAAGCTTAGAGCGCGTTTTTGTCAAAACTGCTCTTTTGGTGTTTCCTTATATTTTCTTTGATTAGAAATGTTTCTTAATGTTTCTAAGGCATTATTTAGCCTCATTATATCTTAGTTTATCATTTGAACACCATATCTAAGTTTGGGGTATTTCAGTTAGTTATGTGATGTTTGTGTGTGATGTTGGTGTGTGAATGTATGACTCTCTCTTCCCTTGTGTATGTCTAACAAGACTTAACCCAATGTTTGTGATTGTTTAATAAAGTTCAAAGTTGAACTTCTAACAAGTGCTAACGGGGGGAGTGAGGAGTCCGGTCTGTTCCGGCCACGCGTGTGTGTATGGGAGTCGATGTCATAACCGGTTCGATTCTCTCGTATGTTATGGTTGTTTTCCAATTTGGTTCTCAACCTTCCCTTTAGCTTAACCAAAGCTATTACTGACTCACGTCGGGCCACAGGGGCATACTATTTTGTGTTTGTTCGGTGTGCTTGGATCACTATATCCGAGACACCTTGTGTTAAGTTATCCGTTCATTTAACGAGACGGTAATTAGTTATGTAACGAGCTTATCATGAGATTGGCAACATTCTCTAGGCTCACCAGTGTATTAACAATGTTTGGGTCGGTTCCTAAGAGAATCGTTCCCGTTATGTTATGTGATGTTGTTGTAATGCAATTTCTATTGCGATGTTATTATGTGCACGTTGAAACGTGAAAGTGTTGTGATGTATTGTTATGCGAGGAATATTATATGTTATAAAATATGGAGTGTGTGGATCATGGAAATGAATCCCAGTTTGTGATATGAGGCGTTTAAGGATAACCCGATTATTGGGTAGTTGTCGTCTATTAAGGAAGTAGCTCCATTAGAGGAGGAACACTCTAGGATAATGAATACCGTGAGTGACTTATTAAATAAGGATGTATTATCCGTTTGTTGAGGCCATTGTGGCGAAATGTTGTGTGTTGTGTGTTTACAGTTGCATGCACGATTTAAATATAATCAACCGCATGCTAAGACGGCAATTAGTTGTGCGTGGCCCGGTAGCATGTGGGCTGCGGGATTACCATACCAGCAAAGGTGCTGAGCCTCTTGGGGGCCACCCTTTCTCTTCTTTTCCTATTTCAGGTACAGAGAGCTGGAAGCCGTTCGAGAGTAGGACGGGGTAGACATTGTACATGGGTAATTATTTAAGTATATATATACAGTAGGTATAGTAAGACCGAAATTGTTGTCGGCATCAGTTTATAAATACTCGGTATAGTTGAAAGGTGTTGTTGTTGTTGTTAATGAAAAGGGATGGTAATGTGTAGTCGCTCGGGAATTTAGCCCATCAGACCGGTACAATGTATGTGTATTAGCCTTGTTAGCCATGTGGGTGGTTAACGGCGTGTAACACCAACGAGTTAAGTATTTGATGAGGTGTGTATTCCGCTGCAGATTGTTGTCATGTATTTGTTGTTGGATGGGGTGTTACATACTACAAAGTCATTTTTTAACCTAGGTGCGCGCTTCTGTTTTTTATATTTTTTAGTATTTTTTGACAGAAAATTAAAGTGAAATTAAAAGCTACCTAAACTAGGGTTTCAGAGGCAGAATTAGGTCAAATTTTAATTACGTCCGTAGCCACGGACCTAATGTCCGAGACCATGGACCCCAATTGAATTAAATGATTTCAAAAACAGAACTAAAATAAAAACGTAAACTTGAAAAGTCCGGGGCCACGAACCGTGTGTCCGTGGGCCCGGACATGTATTGACAGAAACCCTAAAATTTGAAAAATTGAAAAATATTAAATCCCGCCACCGTCCGTGGGTGTCCGTGGTCACGGACAACCCGTCCGTGGTCCCGGACCATGCGTCCGAGGTCACGGACCACCCACGGACAGTGGGTTTTTGATGGTTCCCGACAGTGTTTTGAGCTCAAAATTTATGGGCGTGTAGCCTGAAAGATGTATAAGACGTTAGTGATTTAAAGTATTGAATTTGAAACCAAATTCAAAGCGAAACTTCACGAACAAGTAATTGGACAGAAGCTTAAGTAAATAGCAATACAGAAGCCAAAAAGGGTTAGTTTGAGCCCAAAATTTAACAGAGAGTTAATAAGGTCGTGGGGATTTTGAAAAGTAGAATTGTAACCTGTTTTACCTTTGAATTCAAGATGATTCTTCACGTCGGAATTCTTTGCAGGCTTCGATGGTGCCGGTTCCGGATTGATTCGACCCGGGCTTCTGGCTGTTGATTGTTGAAGGTGGTCTTCAAGTTTTTGAGGTGGTATGGTGGATGTTTAAGGAATTTTGATGTGTTGGGAATTGAAAGACGTGTTTTGGTGTTGATTTCGGTGAGATTTTGGTGTTGTTTTGGTGCTTGAGGGTGCAAAAACGTGGGAGGTTGGCTATGGAGAAGAGTTTTGACTACCTAGGGTTCTAAGAGCTTAAAAGATTCTGCCTTTATAAAAAAAAACCTATCTGAAATACCCCGTAATTAAAAATAGTGATTAATTAGGCTAATAAGTATTTTAGAAGCTTAATTATGTCTAAATAATAATAAGGGGATAAATCCTGAAGAAAACGGATCCTTACAATGGATTAAAAACACAAACGAACCTTAAAGCTCGTTTTTCGAGGGAACCGGGAAAACGTGTCTTTAAGCGGATCAAATAGACTTGTAACAATTTTGGTCAACTAAATAGTCATTAATAAACATTAGTGAAGGTCTAGAACCAATAAAATCAATATAACAAGAAATTAGTAAAAACTGTCAAAAACGGGAAGTTGTGGGGTAAAAGCATAAATAACTCAAACTAGTGTGTCCACTATTGTAAATAGAATTTTAAAACCCATAATGGGTGCTGGGTGCAGCCGATTTATGCCCCCCCCCACTCACTATCTTAACTCTCTTTTCATTTGCAAAAGACAAAACAATTAAAAAGCAAAAAGTAACTCACCTATCTCACACTCTCTCTCCTACTCTCTCATTTCCTCACAACCCTCTCGTACAGAACTCCCCCTTCCTTCTCTAATTTTTCTTTTTCTTCCTTGGAACCTCTAATGGCGATTTTGAGAAGCCAAAATAGCCACCCACTTCTCTCCTCTTGTTAACCCACCAAACCGTCACCAAAAATTACAAAACTTGTACCATTGGAACCCCCCTCATCAAGGAGAACATATTCCTCCTTTCAAAATCTGAAAACACTCACTTTCACTTCCATGGGTGTGCTGCATTTGGAGCTTCAAGACCACCATTAGAACCACCTCCATCTCCTTGTTACTTTGAGGTAAAAATATTCTTGAAACCTCATCTTTTTCTAGCCCTTGTGGGCAAAACGAAATTTGAAACTAAACCCTTGTTGGTGCCTTGTGTTCTAGCCGGTTTTGGCATTCTTGGAGGGTGAGAAATCTTGTTCTTGAGCTGTCCAAAACTCCATCTCATCATTTGCAAGGTAATGAATTCCTAAACCCTAAAAATCTACTTAAAAGCTTTAAGATAATGTAAGGGTTAGTTAGTGTATTTAAATGGTGGTATGTGTGGGCTGTAGTGTTAGATTTTCGAATTGCTATAATCGGTGGAGAGAGAGGAAAGGAAGAAGGAAGAAGAGAGAGGAAGAAAAGAGAAACTAGGAGAAGAACAAGGTAAATTATGCTCATCCTTGTTTAGTTTTGTAATGTTTATGTAACAGATTTTAGTAGCTCTTAATTATGTATTGAAAATGGTAATGAGTAGTGGTATAATGTAGGAAAGAACCAAATAGTTTAAACCTTAAAAGACATTTAAAAGCTTGTTGAAATCTTAAGGAAGAAAATGTGAGTGTGCAGGAATTTAGGAGTGTTTGATGTTTAGTTTTAGTGTTGGAGAATTATATGTTGTTGTCGTTTATAAACAGGTGAGATAGATGAGAATGTGAGTGAAAATGATGTGGTGAGAATGTAAAAATATAGGGGAGACCATGTCAAAATTTACCTAGGACTAGAACACTTAAGAACTAGAAACTAGGTGAAAATATACCCTTGTAATAGATTTTGATTTGAGTTAGTTAGTGGGTAGGTTAGGAGAGATGGCTAATGCATTATAAGCCTTAGGAATAACATTGGAAGAGGGAACTATAGATGGAGGAAGTGAGAAGAGAAATCTGTAACAAGTGCAACTTAGAGAATAATGTAAGTGTTGTAATGAAGTTTAGGAAGAACAAGTGTGTAAATTAGTATAGAAATGAGTAAGGAGTTAATGGATGAACTAGGGTGTATTTGGAGGTTTAATTAGTGTTAAAACATGTGGGATTAAGTGTAAGAACAATGGGGAAGTAATGGGTAAGAAGAGGGACTGAAAACAGAAATAACAATGCAATTACTGGACTGGACCGACCTTGGGACCGGACCTGCAAGGTCGGTCGAGCCCAGATTTACAAAGACGGAAACCTTCTGGAATGGCCGACCTTGGGGACCAAACTTGCAAGGTCAGTCGGCTAGAAATTTTCCCGTAACAAAACCTTTTGGAATGGACCGACCTTGGGACCGGACATGCAAGGTCGGTCGGCCTAAAATTTTCCCGTTAATTAACTCACTGGAATGGACCGACCTTGGGACTGGACTTGCAAGGTCGGTCGGCCCTGAAATGTTCCAGCGTATTTCCCTACTGACTTCGACCGACCTTGGGACCGAACGAGGGTAAGGTCGGTCGAGTCATTAAAAATAATAATAAGTGTATATATATATATATATATATATATGCATATATATATGCATAATACCCACATATACACATGTACATATATATATAGGTACATAATTGTAAGTAAGGAAATAAACTTAAAGTAATGAAGAGTAAGTAAATAAATTGTAAGTGTAAGAATTGTAAAGAAATAGTAAGTATGAGTTAGGAAACGAAATAGGAATACTAGTTAAGTTATTTATAGATAATTAATCACTTGATCACATGTATGTTATAGGACTTGATTTGTGAACACCGGAGGAAAGTCGGTTACAAGTACAACGGTGAACGGTTGCAGACGTGTTATTAATGAGTGGTTAGAACAGGTGTAATTAACATAAAAGAAAGAAATTAAAACCCAAAAATAACGTCGGGCTGCAAATAAATCCCGGTCGCAGTAGTATAGTGAAAATGTAAGCAACCGGATGTCGAACCGTGGGACTAATATATATATAATAGTACCTAAGCGTGTCACAAGAGGGGGGATTAATTGACTTGTAAAATAAATAAAAAGAAAAGATAAAATAAACTAAGTTGACAGATAAATAAAATGGAACTCTGGGTCAGGTTAATATAATCTGCATAATTAAGCTATCTCTACTGGTTTAATAATTTGGCAAGGTTCCTGTAAATATCTTAAGGACTAAGTCATAGCCTCATAAGAACTCGTTCACCTGTAATGCAAGGTTCTAATCAAGGTTCAAGCAAAAGCCTGCGAACGGCAGAGGAGTATTTGAGGAATTACATTTGCAACTGAATACTAACTCATTAAATCATAATAAAGCTTCCTCCAGTTTTACGCCTTAATTAACCTGTCTATTTATCACCTGGTCTGATCAAAAATAGACTTAGTAGAGCAATTTAATAAATTCGCGAGATCTATTAAAAAGGTGCATGATAACCTTTAAGCGTAACAAACTGTATATAAATAAACCAGTAGAAATATTGCATAATTAATACAGATACATAATAACTATTCCCAGAGTAAACGTAAACTAGCCTAACATATTAAATAGATAGATAGAGACGAGAGTAATAGAAATCATCCGTAATCACTCCGTCTCACTCTGCTATTTTGTGTACGTAGGGCTAGAGGTGAATTTGGTGGACTGTAAAATAAATAAAATGGAGAAGGCGGGAGAAGAGAAATGAGATGGTGGTGAAGTGGTCGTGGATCGATTGGTGAATTCGTGTGTAATTTATTGGGTGAAGCTCGTGGGTTTAAATAGGGAAAGGAAGAAGAAGAAGGAAGTAGATAAGTAACGCGTGAGGAGCTCGTTGATTGCTTCTCTGATTGCTCCTCATTAATTGCAGGGGACAGAGCGTGCAGAGTAGATGGATAAATGCAGACAGTGGACGAGTTGAAGACAGTCGGTGAGCCAAGTTGCAGACGGCGCGAGCAAGAAGATAAACTCGCCGTCGATTTTATTCACGACCGCATCCAGGTCCGCCTGGTTAAGGGGCGGTTGCCCCCCTGTTGTCCGCCTCCAAAACCGCCTACAAAGAGGCGGTACTCTCTTGTTCAACCGCGAGGCGGTTGCGCCTATGGTGTCCCACTTATTAGGCGGTACACTCTATGTTGTCCGCTAGATACGAGGCGGTAGCCTCTCTTTTTTGCCTCGCGGTTGCATGTCTCTTGTCCGCCACTTAGGAGGCGGTAGCCTCTCCACCGTCCGCCAGGCGGTTGTCTCAGAGTGGTCCGCCTGTTATGGAGCGGTCACGCCCAACGCGTGACTCTCGCGCGCCTCTGTTCAACCGGCTCTACATTCTTCGTTATAAGTCCGTTTTCTGAGCCGTTTGCGTCTATGTGTTCGTCTCTTTATCTACTTTACTCCCAGCTTGGTTTTCCTCATGTTTGAACAATAAATTTGTGAGATAAATAATAAAACATAAACTAGAGGAAAATTAACCGAAGTGGAGAAATGAGCAAGAAAAGTGCTAATATAATATGTGAAATACACCTAATAAACATGCTCATTTGGACACTTATCACACCCCCACACTTATCTTTTTGCTTGTCCTCAAGCAAAATCACGTACCCAAGTAGGGAATGCTCAATACTAACAAATATTATTATGAAGGGTAGGATAAACATGATCTTTTAACTTATTGAGGAGTGTGAAAAATTAACTGCTGGTGGCATAGGTGTGCTCAGGGTGAAAACAAAATATAGAGTTTCGGGGTATGATCCAAGGTACTTCAATGTTTCTTTTAGGTGACTTTGAGAACTTTTACCATGGCCAACTTCTCTCAAGAATGGGCATTGAAGAGAAAACAAAAGGAAAAATAGATTTATGCATTTGTTTCACTTTTGCATAAGGGATGAGAAGATAATAGATAAGCATCAAGCTTTTGTATTTAAGAACACTCAACTCTCATTTGTTGGTTACCAATGGTGTCTCACAAGTACCTTATTATTTTTTTTTTCTTTTAAACAGAGAAGTACCCCTTAGCAATCCCTAAGAGAGAAGACAGAAAGGAACCCTGAGCAATAAAATCCAATCATTTGCAGATCATTTGGTCACACCGCATATAAAATGCTCCTCAAAAGTAATCAAAATTTTAAAATTTGTACCATTTATCCCACAATTCATAACAGTATTTATTCTTAAAGAGAACAACCCACATATAAAGGGTCTATAATATTGAATTGGACAAACGAAAGATAAGGAGAGAGATTAAACATTTAAGCACAAAATGTTACCGAAAAGGGCACACTCCCCCACACTTAAATTGAACAATGTCCTCATTGTTCACCAGAAAAACAAGGGAAGGTCTCAGAAGACCTTTTCGGTTAGTAGATAAAATAGAGAAAACACAAAGTTCACAAATAAACATTTAAGCACATAAACGCTCCTCTGCAGTTTTTATTTAAATAAAAGCAAAAGTAAAGAAACTGGTACTCCCCTGATTTTATTTTTGCTTGCGTTTATAGGAGTTCCCCCACACTTGAGCTTCAGCCTCAAGTAGCGTAGCTTGGTTGCGGTGTCCACATGGAGGTGCACCTGCATAAGACACTAGAAGCAACCATACTAAAAACGGGGTTAAAAATTAGCAAAAATAAAATTTAAAGAGAACCTGAAAATTAAAAGAGCATAAAAGCAAATAAAATAAAAGTACACCCGGGTTGCCTCCCGGGAAGCTGCCCTTCTTTAACGTCTTTGGCTAGACGCCTGCTCGTTATCCTGGATCAAAACAAAACGCTACCTCGGCATATAAAATAAGAAAATTAATACTCCACAAAATCAGGTGTTTGAGGAGGTATTGCCGGGAACGTAGTTCTAACAGAAGACCCGGCGGTGCAGATTTTTCTTCCTCAAATTGGAGGATGTAAAAATCCTCCTCTTGTAGGTGAGGCTCGTAGAAAGAACGCTCGTTATCATCTTCAGAGAAAGTTAATTCTTTGAAAGTGATAGTGGCGTTAGGTTTGGATATGATGGCGGGAGGTGATGGCAATTCCTTCTCTTCATTTTCGAGGATGTAAATATCCTCATTGTCTGGGTATATTATAGAGAAGGATGGAAGATAGCGGTAATTGATTTTAGAGGGAGGGGTCTCTATGAATGGCTCGTCTGTAGTGGGGTGTTCTACCTCTTGAACTGTTTCGCTCATTGATTGCTCTAGTAGTTGAGCGATTTTCTCCAGGTAGTCTGGTTGATCTTCTAACCAGAGTTGCTCTTGGACTATGAGACAATCCTCAAAATCATGAGCTTCCCCACATTCGGAGCAGTATAAATCCTGCCAATATTCAAATGCCTCTTCCATTGCCGTGTAATTTTTTTTTTTGTGTTTTTTTTTGTATAAAACAAAACTACTGAAAAAGATTAGAAAATAAAAGGATTAGAAACAAACATAATAATAATAAAAACAAAATATAAAAGAAAATTAATATAAACAACAAACAAAAAATAATATAGACAGAAATATTCTAATATAACAAGTGAATAATCCGGGGCTTAGGGACTAGAATAAACTAGTCCCCGGCAACGGCGCCATTTTGCAGACGTGTTATTAATGAGTGGTTAGAACAGGTGTAATTAACATAAAAGAAAGAAATTAAAACCCAAAAATAACGTCGGGCTGCAAATAAATCCCGGTCGCAGTAGTATAGTGAAAATGTAAGCAACCGGATGTCGAACCGTGGGACTAATATATATATAATAGTACCTAAGGTGTCACAAGAGGGGGGATTAATTGACTTGTAAAATAAATAAAAAGAAAAGATAAAATAAACTAAGTTGACAGATAAATAAAATGGAACTCTGGGTCAGGTTAATATAATCTGCATAATTAAGCTATCTCTACTGGTTTAATAATTTGGCAAGGTTCCTGTAAATATCTTAAGGACTAAGTCATAGCCTCATAAGAACTCGTTCACCTGTAATGCAAGGTTCTAATCAAGGTTCAAGCAAAAGCCTGCGAACGGCAGAGGAGTATTTGAGGAATTACATTTGCAACTGAATACTAACTCATTAAATCATAATAAAGCTTCCTCCAGTTTTACGCCTTAATTAACCTGTCTATTTATCACCTGGTCTGATCAAAAATAGACTTAGTAGAGCAATTTAATAAATTCGCGAGATCTATTAAAAAGGTGCATGATAACCTTTAAGCGTAACAAACTGTATATAAATAAACCAGTAGAAATATTGCATAATTAATACAGATACATAATAACTATTCCCAGAGTAAACGTAAACTAGCCTAACATATTAAATAGATAGATAGAGACGAGAGTAATAGAAATCATCCGTAATCACTCCGTCTCACTCTGCTATTTTGTGTACGTAGGGCTAGAGGTGAATTTGGTGGAATGTAAAATAAATAAAATGGAGAAGGCGGGAGAAGAGAAATGAGATGGTGGTGAAGTGGTCGTGGATCGATTGGTGAATTCGTGTGTAATTTATTGGGTGAAGCTCGTGGGTTTAAATAGGGAAAGGAAGAAGAAGAAGGAAGTAGATAAGTAACGCGTGAGGAGCTCGTTGATTGCTTCTCTGATTGCTCCTCATTAATTGCAGGGGACAGAGCGTGCAGAGTAGATGGATAAATGCAGACAGTGGACGAGTTGAAGACAGTCGGTGAGCCAAGTTGCAGACGGCGCGAGCAAGAAGATAAACTCGCCGTCGATTTTATTCACGACCGCATCCAGGTCCGCCTGGTTAAGGGGCGGTTGCCCCCCTGTTGTCCGCCTCCAAAACCGCCTACAAAGAGGCGGTACTCTCTTGTTCAACCGCGAGGCGGTTGCGCCTATGGTGTCCACCACTTATTAGGCGGTACACTCTATGTTGTCCGCTAGATACGAGGCGGTAGCCTCTCTTTTTGTTTGCCTCGCGGTTGCATGTCTCTTGTCCGCCACTTAGGAGGCGGTAGCCTCTCCATCCGCCAGGCGGTTGTCTCAGAGTGGTCCGCCTGTTATGGAGCGGTCACGCCCAACGCGTGACTCTCGCGCGCCTCTGTTCAACCGGCTCTACATTCTTCGTTATAAGTCCGTTTTCTGAGCCGTTTGCGTCTATGTGTTCGTCTCTTTATCTACTTTACTCCCAGCTTGGTTTTCCTCATGTTTGAACAATAAATTTGTGAGATAAATAATAAAACATAAACTAGAGGAAAATTAACCGAAGTGGAGAAATGAGCAAGAAAAGTGCTAATATAATATGTGAAATACACCTAATAAACATGCTCATTTGGACACTTATCAACGGTATGAACTTCTCATGCCCCGTATGCTACCTTGGTTACTCTGATTTGTGTGTTGTGTGCTAATTGATCACCAAATAAGATAAATGCGCGAATCGGAGTTATTATGCTTACTTGTGAATATGTAGTGTTGTATCTTGTTGAATGTTATCTTTAAATCATAGTTTGTATAATTCATGAAATGTATGGATGATTATGAGTGTGTGTTTGTTGAATGTACTTGTGGTGACCGAATGATGTGTGATTGAACTTCTAACTGATTCCTAACAAGCTAACCAATCTAACTTAATAAATTGGTAATTAAATTGGAATGAGTAGAAGTCCGATATAGTTTCGACCACGCGTGAGGATGCGGAGACACAAGAGGTTAGATCCAATTCCTGACTCTTAAACTGGTCCACGGCCCAAACCCCTTAAATGGGTAGCATCCTGGATTGGTGAGTCAAGTAAATCCCGGTGGTGGGATGGTGCAGTCCCCGGTCCGGAGGTTATACCGACTTAACATGAGTAAAAGTAAGTAAGTAAGAATGAGTAAACAAGTATGGAAAAGTAAGTAAGTAAAGTAAGAGTAAGTAATGTGTAATGAGTAAATGAGTAAAAAGCATTCCGATTAACCCGAATGCGTAATTTGGCTAACCCTTATGAAGGTAAGTATTGTGTGTCCTATTGTATTGTTGTTTTGGACTGTGTATTGTATTGAGCATGATTGTATGATGTATGTAAAGCATGTATGTATGAAATTAATGAACCGCATGTACAGTCGACCTTACAGAGTCGGCGTGCTCTTGTTAGCACTCAGTATATGCGAAGTTTATGCACAGCTTTTGCTGAGCCCCTTTGGGCGATGTTTTTAATATTTTCAGGTGCTCGAGAAGGGTGAAGACTTGATTGAGACAATGATGTTTCTTTTTTATTGTAATTAATGAATTGTGAATGGTGTACTAAGTTGTACACGGCTAGGAGCCTTTTTTATTAGCCGGTGTACCATGGGGTACACCTTTTTGGATAATGAAAATATTGGGATTGGGTATAGATGAGTAGCTTTTGTAAACTCATTATTTTTGGTAGACTTGGAAAAGGGAATGTAATTAACTATGCTTGATACTCGGTAATCCATTAATGCAAGTATTTGATATTCGGTATTTGGTAAGTAATGTAGTAGCTCGGTATACTTAGGCATCAGACCGTCACTGTAAGTAGTATAAGCCTAGCTAGCCGTATGGGCGGTTAGCGGCGTTGTATCACCCGCCGTAGTAGTATTATTTCCGCTGCGACGTAGTAGGATTATCAGGACGATTAGACGATAAGTATAGGATTAACTGTAGGGGTGTTACAAAAAGTGGTATCAGAGCGAAGTGTCGCTCTGATGTCCATAGTTACCGAGCATAGGGATTACCGAGTTAGGATTTCAACCGTCATAAGACGGATACTTAGAAACCTAACTAGGAACTACCGTCGTTAACAACGGATACCCTTGACGTTCCTATGAATGATACCTTTGCTTAAATTCGAGACCATTGGTCACTTACCACCTGTTCTCATGTCACATGTTACAAAGGCTAATGCGAATGTTAAATATTCAGATGTCAGGACGAGGTCCAGGTCGCCCTAGAGGAGGGGCCCATGACGGACCGGGCGCGCAGACGATAGCTGAGATCGTTGCCGCCACGGTAGCACAAATGCTACCCCAAGTAATCACTGCAATGCAACAAACCCAACAAAATCAGCAAACACAAGCGGGACCAATCCCTCCCCCTCCACCCAGAGAAGTGAACTGGGTAAAAGCTATCGCAGATCTCCGACCTCCATGCTTTAGAGGCGAGAGCGACCCTGCTAAGCTAGAAGCCTACATCTCCGAAATGAAGACTGCCTTTGAGACTCTCGAATGTCCTGCTGGAGTTCGAGTGAGAATAGCAGCATACTAGCTCATAGACGCTGCTATGGATTGGTGGAAGCTTGTCAAGCACGAAGATGTCAACGACCCTACCTTCGATTGGGAGTCCTTCTCCGCTATCCTCCGGTCCAAATACTATCCGGAGCATGTAAAAACCAAGAAAAGGCTAGAGTTGGATGCCTTGAAAGTGATAGACAAGATGTCTGTGGATGAATACTATAGAACCTTCACTTCTATCCTCCGTCTTCTACCCGACCTTGGGTACACCGGCCAGGTGTTGGTCGATCACTTCTATGGCGGTCTGAGCCATTGCCTTCGGTACGGCATGGGCTACACCAGATTTACCTCCCTTCAGGAGTGCTATCACGCGGCATCTCGTGTTGAGATCACTTGCCAAATGAGGGATGAAGAAACCGCGCTTAAGCGCAAGGCCAACAACAAAAACACTAGTGCCGAGGAGCAGAGCCAAGGCAAGAACTGGAAAAAGAATAAGGGGAACTTCTTTCAGCAATCCCAAAAGAACTTCCCAAGTGCGAGCAGTGCCCATACTGAGAAGGGCAAACCAGTTGAGCTTCTTTAGCTTGGTTCTTCTGCGCCGGTGGCTGCGAAGCCGCTGAGATCACACCCACCTAAGGGTAAACTTCTAATCTAAATCCGTATTTACATAAGTGTCGTTCCTAGTATCTCCGCACAAAAGTGCTAACACTCTAAACCTTAGGTTCTGGCTCCGGTTTCACTAAGAACTACTCAGACGGCCGCACCTACGTGTGTAGAAAGTGCAACCAAGACCACCCCGGTAAGGATTGCCAAGAGAGAGAAATCCGGTGCTACAACTGTCTGATGCCCGGACACTGAGCCAACATGTGCCCAGAGAATGCCAAACCCAAAGGGAACTTCCAAAGCTACAAGCAAAGGGAAGGCAAGGAGGTTACATCTGGCGATGCACCAGCCCAGCAGGCACCACAGGGACAGGGATCCCGGGGTCCTCAGAGGAGCGCACCCCAGAGGCAGCCTGTCTTGCATGTCATTGACCATGACGGGTCCGGTTCTAAGTCCGGCCTAGGTAATTAATCTAAACCTTGAATCCTTAAGAAGCATGACTAAGTATTAGAGTAATCGTATGAATGAATGCATGAGTGAATGAATTGAAGTATGTATTGAGCATGGAATGAATTAGTTGAAACTAGTACTCACCGTAGGTAAAATTTATAACCTTAGGAAGCTTTAGTATCTGCTATCCATTACCTTCGAAACCAAATCCAGAAGAGACCGACATCACCACATGCCACTACTCCAGCGAGCAGTGTCAGGTCATCCGACCAGGTATGATTTTATTGAAGGGATACCTGACACCCGAAGCACAAATTTCAATCATCCGACGATGCAATGAACTAGGAACGGGTCAAGGAGGATTTTATACACCCGAATTCCCCGGTGGAGCGAAGATGAAGCTGAAGATGATGTGCTTGGGAAAGGACTGGAATCCTTATACCAAGACATACCAAGAGACACGAAAACAAGACGGAGCGACGCCACCGACAATACCTCCAGAATTTCAGACACTTGTCACAAAAGTAGTAGAACTTGCACAACAATGCGAATATGATCCGATCCCCGCACTTGAAGCGGACCTTTGTATCGTCAACTTCTATGAGAAAGAAGGACGACTTAGATTACACCAAGACAAGGACGAGACAGCGGAATCTCTTGAACAAGGAGTGCCTGTAGTGTCTTGGTCCATTGGTGATGATGCCGTATTTATGTATAGCGAGCAGAAGCGTGTGGACCTCGCACAGAAACTGGTATTAAGATTAGGAGATGTCCTAATCATGGGTGGAAAATCTAGGATGCTGTATCATAGGATCAATAAGATCAAGTTGAATACGGCACCGCCGGAAATAATCAATGCCATACACATGAAACCAGGACGCCTAAACCTTACCTTTAGGAAGTATTAAATTCATAGTATCATGTAATGTATTAGTAACGTGTATTAGAGACACGGTATGTATGATGGTTGGTTATCAATAAAGAGCAGTGTTGATTTAAATTCACTCGTGTCCACCATCAATACTTATGAAATTGTGACTTCAATAGGTCGTGGACTCGGTACCGAAGGTAACCTGAGCATCCTCATCGAAGCACAAGCCGGCAAAAGCGGCGCCATCTTAACGGGAACCTTCCGAGTGAACGGTGTTGAAGCCTCAGTGTTATTCGACTCCGGCGCCTCTCACACCTTCGTATCACCATCTTTCGTGAAGAGGTTGGGGCTAGATGCGGATGAGCTACCGAATTTTATGGTTACTCTCCCATCGAAGGAGCGAGTACAGTGCACCAAATATTATAAAGCAGCCATGATACAAATCAAAGGCGAAGCGTTTCCCATCTCCTTCATCGAGTTCAATGGATTGGGATTCGACTTGATAATCGGAATGAATTGGTTGGAGTGGCACAAGGGGAGAATCATCTGCGTCGAGCATCGATTGCTGCTCAAGAGTCCTTCTGGGGTTACGGTATCTTACCGCCAGAGACCGAGAGAGCCATCGACCACAGTCATCTCCGCTATGGCCTTGTACTGGGAGCTCAAAAAGTGCAAAGAAGTGTATTTATGTTATGTACAAGACCTGGAGAGAGATCCAGAGTTTAATAGGATGTACCGGTTGTATCCGAATTCCCCGATGTATTCCCTAAGGAGCTACCTGGCATGCCACCTCCAAGAGCAGTAGAGTTTGAGATTGACCTCTTGCCAGGTACCGATCACATTGCTTGGGCACCGTACCGCATGGAACATGCAGAAATGACATAACTGAAAGAGCAATTACGTGATCTTCTCGATAAAAGGTTTATACACCCGAGCGTATCACCCTGGGGAGCACCGGTTCTCTTTGTGAAGAAGAAGGACGGTAGTCTCCGACTTTGTATTGACTACCACGAGCTGAATGCGGTCACAGTCAAAAATAAATACCCATTACCACGCATTGACGACCTATTCAACCAGTTGAAAGGAGCCTCAGTCTTCTCCAAGATTGACCTCCGTTCTGGGTATCATCAGATTGCTATCAGAGAGCAAGACATCGAGAAAACGGCATTCCGCACCAGATATGGCCACTACGAATTTACCGTCATGCCATTCGGTTTGTCAAACGCACCAGCAAAGTTCATGGATTTAATGAATCGACTATACAGTGAGCAGTTGGACACTTCAGTTGTGGTATTTATCGATCACATCCTTGTATACTCAAAATCAGCAGAGGAACATGAAATTCACTTGAGGAAAGTGCTTGAGACACTGCGCGAGAACCAGCTGTATGCGAAGTTCTCCAAATGCGAGTTCTGTCTAGATCAAGTATCATTCCTCGGTCATGTCATCTCGAGCGTAGGTATCTCAGTTGACCCTTCTAAGATTGAAGCTATACGATCATGGCCTAGACCCAAGACTGTTACCGACATTAGGAGCTTTCTTGGTCTAGCCGGTTACTACCGGAGATTTGTAAAGGACTTCTCGAAAGTCGCTAAGCCCATGACTACACTGATGAAGAAAGATGCACCGTTTGTATGGACAGACGAGTGCGAAGTATCATTTCAGAGCCTAAAAGACTCATTGACCTCAGCGCCCATCCTCACTCTTCCGGAGGGCACAGAGGGATTTGAGGTATACTGTGATGCATCAGGCAAAGGAATGGGATGCGTACTCATGTAACATGGCAAAGTTGTAGCTTATGCCTCCCGCTAGCTGAAAAAGCATGAGGAGTATTACCCGACTCACGACTTAGAGTAAGGAGCCATTGTCTTCGCCTTGAAGATATGGCGACACTATCTCTATGGGGTAAGCATCACCATCTACTCTGACCATAAGAGCTTACAGTATGTATTCACGCAGAAAGAATTGAATTTGAGACAGAGAAGGTGGATGGAGTTTCTCTCAGACTACGACATCGACCTACAGTATAAGGAAGGGAAGGCAAATGTTGTAGCCGACGCCCTGAGCCGTCGAGCACACTTGCTCCATTCGCTACTCGCTTCTTCTAGCTTGGTTGACGAGGTGCGAGATGCTCAGTTGAGCGACCCTTACCTGACCGAAATCATACAGAGGATCACAGATGGTACATTTAAGAAGAAGAAATATGATTTTAAGTTACATGAAGATGGTCTGATTCGGCTGAATGGCAGGCTATGTGTCCCCCAAAGCAATGCTGAGCTAAGGGATCGCAACCTGCGAGAGTCACACAGTTCCACATTGTCAGTCCATCCAGGAGCCTCTAAGATGTACAAAGACATGAAGAGGTACTTCTGGTGGTCAGGAATGAAATCAGATGTGACAGAGTATGTATTAAGATGCTTAACATGCCAGAAAGTAAAGTTTGAACATCGTAGACCGGGCGGAATGGTACAATCAATGCCAGTCCCGGAGTGGAAATTTTATGATATCTCCATGGATTTTGTTGTAGGACTCCCACCTGCTAGGGGAGGACTCAACATGATCTGGGTTGTAGTCGATCGCCTTACCAAGGTTGCCAGATTCATACCGATGAAGGACACCTGGAAGGTAGTGAAGCTCGCAGAGCTATTCGACAAGGAGATTATCAGACATCACGGAGTCCCAAAGACCATAGTATCGGACCGCGACACCAGATTTCTCTCGAGATACTAGAGAGTTACACGGGAAGCGTTGGGTACAGAATTGAAGCTGAGTACCGCCTTCCATCCTTAGACCGACGGTCAGACAGAAAGGACCATCCAGACACTAGAGGACATGCTTTGGGCATGTGCCTTTGACTTTCAGGGGAGTTGGTTAGATAAGCTTCATCTTATCGAGTTCTCATACGACAATAGCTATCACGCTTCGATTAAGATGCCGCCTTTCCAAGCCCTGTACGGTAGACCTTGTCGTACACCTTTGTGTTGGGATGAGTCAAGTGAAGCGGTCATCATAGGACCGGAGTATTTAGAACAAGTCCAAGCGGAAGTGCAACAAATTCGAGCCAATATGAAGGCAGCCCAAGATAGACAGAAATCCTATGCGGATGTGAGACGACGCGACCTTGAGTTCACCGTGGGCGACCAAGTGCTCTTGCGAGTTTCACCGATGAAGGGCGTATTTCGTTTTGGTCAGAAGGGAAAGCTGAGCCCAAAGTTTGTAGGGCAGTATGCATCACCGAGAGAGTTGGATCTGTAGCCTAGAGGTTAGCATTACTTGAGGACTTGGGACGTGTCCATGATGTATTTCATGTGTCACAACTTAAGAAGTACATCGCTGATCCTTCTCATGTCCTAGAGCCCGAGAGACTTTCCATTGAGCTGACAATGAGATATGTCGAGACCCCCGTGAGAATCCTTGATAGGAAGACCAGAGACACTCGCCATAAGTCTATACGAATGGTGAAGGTCCTATGGTCAAACCACGATGTCGAAGAAGCAACATGGGAGTTGGAAGATGCCATGAAGGCGAAGTACCCACAGTTGTTCATAGACTAGATAGACTAGTATTTAGTGGATACGGGTACGGGGTGTACCCCTTTTAAGGGGGGTAGAGCCTTTTGCTTTTGCATTACTTCGGGTGAGCATTGCATAGTGTGTAGGTATTGTAATGTATTTTGATGGAACAGGTGGTGCGGAGTGTATTTGGTATTTATATGTGATGTGCTATGTATGGATGTGTATGTACAATGTATGGTGTATTGGTGTAATGTGTATCGTGGAATGTAATGGTGTATTGTGAAATGATGTGTATGGAAATGATGGATTGTGTATGAGAATTGTGTATGGTGCTTGAATTGTGTATGCATGCAATGTGGAAGAAGTAAACACCTCATAGGTGGTAATAAGACACATTATGGCAATTAGTTTGCCTAATGAGTAGAATTATTAAACCATTAACCTTGAGCAACTTTGAGGGCAAAGTTTCTTAAGGGGGGTAGAGTGAAATACCCCGTAATTAAAAGTAGTGATTAATTAGGATATTAAGTATTTAAGAAGCTTAATTATGTCAAAATAATCATAAGGGAACAAATCCCGAAGAAAACGGATCCCTACAATGGATTAAAAACACAAACGAACCTTAAAGCTCGTTTTTCGAGGGAACCGGGAAAACGTGTCTTTAAGCGGGTCAAATAGACTTGTAACAATTTTGGTCAACTAAATATTCATTAATAAACATTATTGAAGGTATAGAACCAATAAAATCAATAAAACAAGAAATTAGTAAAAACTGTCAAAAACGGGAAGTTGTGGGGTAAAAGCATAAATAACTCAACTTAATGTGTCCACTATTGTAAATAGAATTTTAAAACCCATAATGGGTGCTGGGTGCAGCCGATTTATGCCCCCCCCCCACTCACTCTCTTAACTCTCTTTTTATTTGCAAAAGACAAAACAATTAAAAAGCAAAAAGTAACTCACCTATCTCACACTCTCTCTCCTACTCTCTCATTTTCTCACAACCCTCTCGTACAGCACTCCCCCTTCCTTCTCTAATTTTTCTTCTTCTTCCTTGGAACCTCTAAGGGCGATTTTGAGAAGCCAAAATAGCCACCAACTTCTCTCCTCTTGTTAACCCACCAAACCTTCACAAAAAATTACAAAACTTGTACCATTGGAACCCCCTCATCAAGGAGAACATATTCCTCCTTTCAAAATCTGAAAACACTCACTTTCACTTCCATGGGTGTGCTGCATTTGGAGCTTCAAGACCACCATTAGAACGACCTCCATCTCCTTGTTACTTTGAGGTAAAAATATTCTTGAAACCTCATCTTTTTCTAGCCCTTGTGGGCAAAACGAAATTTGAAACTAAACCCTTGTTGGTGCCTTGGGTTCTAGCCGGTTTTGGCATTCTTGGAGGGTGAGAAATCTTGTTCTTGAGCTCTCCAAAACTCCATCTCATCATTTGCAAGGTAATGAATTCCTAAACCCTAAAAATCTACCTTAAACGCTTTAAGATATTGTAAGGGTTAGTTAGTGTATTTAAATGGTGGTATGTGTGGGCTGTAGTGTTAGATTTTTGAAGTGCAATAATCAGCGGAGAGAGAGGAAAGGAAGAAGGAAGAAGAGAGAAGAAGAAAAGAGAAACTAGGAGAAGAACAAGGTCAATTATGCTCATCCTTGTGTAGTTTTGTAATGTTTATGTAACAGATTTTTGTAGCTCTTAATTGTGTATTGAAAATGGTAATGAGTAGTGGTATAATGTAGGAAATAACCAAACTGTTTAAACCTTAAAAGACATTTAAAAGCTTGTTGAAATCTTAAGGAAGAAAATGTGAGTGTGCAGGAATTTAGGAGTGTTTGATGTTTAGTTTTGGTGTTGGAGAATTATATGTTGTTGTTGTTTATAAATAGGTGAGATAGATGAGAATGTGAGTGAAAATGATGTGGAGAGAATGTAAAAATATAAGGGAGACCATGTCAAAATTTACCTAAGACTAGAACACTTAAGAACTAGAAACTAGGTGAAAATATACCCTTGTAACAGATTTTGATTTGAGTTAGTTAGTGGGTAGGTTAGGAGAGATGGCTAATGCATTATAAGCCTTAGGAATAACATTAGAAGAAGGAACTATAGATGGAGGAAGTGAGAAGAGAAATATGTAACAAGTGCAACTTAGAAAAACAATGTAAGTGTTGTAATGATGTTTAGGAAGAACAAGTGTGTAAATTAGTATAGAAATTAGTAAGGAGTTAATGGATGAACTAGGGTTTATTAGGAGGTTTAATTAGTGTTAAAACATGTGGGATTAAGTGTAGGGACAATGGGGAAGTAATGGGTATGAAGAGGGACTGAAAACAGAAATAAAAATGCAATTACTGGACTGGACCGACCTCGGGACCGGACTTGCAAGGTCGGTCGAGCCCAGATTTACAAAGACGGAAACCTTCTGGAATGGACCGACCTTGGGGACCGAACTTGCAAGGTCGGTCGGCCAGAAAATTTCCCGTAACAAAACCTTTTGGAATGGACCGACCTTGGGACCGGACATGCAAGGTCGGTCGGCCTAAAATTTTCCCGGTTATTAACTCACTAGAATGGACCGACCTTGGGACCGGACATGCAAGGTCGGTCAGCCTAAAATTTTCCCGTTAAGTAACTCACTGGAATGGACCGACCTTGGGACCGGACTTGCAAGGTCGGTCGGCCCTGAAATTTCCCAACATATTTCCCTACTAACTTCGACCGACCTTGGGACCGACCGAGGGTAAGGTCGGTGTGGGCGTTGGTTTTGAACCCTTAAGTATTGAGCTTAAGGCTTCAAGGCTCGATTTGCAATTAGAATAAATAAACCAAAATGATAAAATTAAAGCTTAATTATTCTAACTGGCCCACACAAACATATATAGAGTCGCCACCAAAGTTTTAACCTTTTAAACTTGGAAATGAAATTTTATTGCAATTTTTAGAGTTATGGGTTCGGGGGCTTGATATGAAATTTTTAAAGGGTTCAGATTCCTTCATTACCCTATCAAATTTCTTTTCCTCTATTATTATAAACTCTAAGGCTAACTTATGACATTATCCAACGATTTCTAATGTACTAAAAAAAAACTCGGACTGTCGTATGAAGATTTTTTTAACCAAATGTTTTATGTCACGACATTGCTTTATCCATGTAAAATATGCTCCAAAATGTTAGTCTAAACACGTCTATATCTAAATGTATCACAATATTGATAATACATAAACAAAAAAGAAGAAAAAAATAAATAAATAAAGCAATGATATTATTTCTAAAGTGGACGGCTACTTTGTTGTTCATCAACTTATAATGGAATATAATCATGACGAGACTTCAAAATGAAATTGTCACTTATTTACATAACTATTCATGTAAGACCCAAAAGTAAAAGAAATAAAGATAAAAGAATAAAGATAAAAGAATAAAGGTAAAAGAATAAAGAAAGAAATACCTGCTCCCTTACGGATTGAATAACTCAGATTCCTGAAACAATTATGATGATCCCTCCGCAAGCGTCTAGAAGCTTAACCCCTTCTGTTGCATCCACGTGAGAGCTAGAGGGAGCTAGCAAATGTCGAGACGGTAAATGAAGACATTGAGAAATTTATTCTGTCAACTTTGTTCTCCTTAGTAGGAGAATGCCACACCTCCTCTTGGTCGTACAGTGCAACGGAAACTTGGACGTTGGTGCTTGTAAGATAATGACCGATGCAGGCGCAGGTCTTGAATTGATGAAGGATGAAGATGTTGAAGAATCATAGCAGCAGTAGTACTCCAATCCAGAAAATGGCAAACTAGTGACAACGCCCGAAGCTTGGTATTGTGTGTTGCTATAATGCAGTGTGATTGCTACCATAGCACAATGGGGAATGCTCTCTCTGTAGTGGACTTCGGTTGTGATCGGCTAAAAAAACGAGATGGAGGTGGTGATATATGAAATCAAGATGAGGAGGGAAAAAATCAATGTCGATAGCTAATTGTCGTCTATGCTCTTCTTCCCCCCTCACTCCATGAAAAATGAGTGCGTTTATATAGAAAAATAAGAGGTTGCTGGAATCAAGACCAAACCTATAAACTAGCGAAGATAGTTAGAGATTAATAAGGTAAGTAAATTAAGACTGCAAACAAAAAACCAGGGAAAGGAGTTCAAATCTTAAACTTCTGGTTGTTGAATTTTGAAATGGTAAATTAAATAAACTAGTTAGAGAAAAATAAGGGATAAGAATGAAGAAGAATCCACAATGTAAAATGTAAAAATTTACCTAAAAGAAAAGGGTTCATTAACTAAGATGTTAAAAAAAACATAACTAAAGGAAAACAAATCAACTAGTGAAAATAAAGATGAAAAGTATTCACCAAACCAAGATGCTAACAAACAATTTTTTTTGCTTTTATTATTTCAGTGTTACAAAAAATAACAACAAATAGGGATCATCAAAAGAGCAAGAAAAAGAAAAAAGGGAATTCAAAAGTTCTAGCTTGATAGAAAAGAAAAAAAAAAACAAAAATCAAACGTTAGGGAAGATTGTTTTTTAACTTTAACAAAAGAGAAAGATATCAAAGAAACTAAGCCACGCTAGGAATAGGAGTAAGAATATGAAACAAAATAATTAAAAACAACCTAAAAGAATATAAAAAAAACTATTTTTTTTGGTGTTTTTGTTTTCTTTGTTTTTTTTACAATTAGGCGGAATAGAAAAAAAACTAACAAATCAGATTTAGTCATTTAAAGATTAAAAGGAAAGCAAAGAAAAGAAAAAGACACACAAGAATTGAATGAAAAATAAAGCAACAAGAAATTGTTTGTCATCAGCCTCGAACCATTAATCTATTGTACCTCTTCCCTCTTCTCCACCGATATGCCAATATGATTTCCTGTCCAACATACCACCTATTGATCATATATGAACCTTATCCCCTCAAAGCCCTAACAATACCCCTTTTTGCTCAAATGGGGTAAAATTTTAGGGTATAACAGATTGCCCCCCGTCAACTTGATTTTGGAATGTCAATGAAAAGTCAAGTTGACGCTTGATAATACCCAAATTCTTTACCAACCTTGTCTCACCTTGCTTGTCCCTTTTCCTGTGTTCAGAGATGTTGACTACCTTGAAAAGAAGTTTAAGCTTACCGAGCAAGTCATTGTACCAATGCACTTCTAGGGGCCTGAACCTATCCAAATGAGAAAATACAAGCAAAGCATAGTGCATCCAGGTGATTTTGAGAACCGGAGCCCATGATCTTATATGCAAAATATGTCATGTGATTCGTTGCTTTTGAGAACCAAAACTCGTTCTAAAATGAAGTCCAAGATGTGTGATGTGATTCGGATGCTTATGGGGAACAAACCCGTTCAAAAAGAAAATAACTCGGATGCCTCTGAGGACCGAAACCCATTCAAAAAGAAAATAACTCGGATGCCTATGGGGACCGAAACCCATTCAAAAAGAAAATAACTCGGATGCCTCTGGGGACCGAAACCCATTCAAAAAGAAAATAACTCGGATGCCAATGGGGACCGAAACCCATTCAAAATTAACTCGGATGCCTCTGGGGACCGAAACCCATTCAAAAAGAAAATAACTCGGATGCCTATGGGGACCGAAACCCATTCAAAAAGAAAATAACTCGGATGCCTATGGGGACCGAAACCCATTCAAAATTAACTCGGATGCCTCTAGGGACCGAAACCCATTCAAAAAGAAAATAACTCGGATGCCTATGGGGACTGAAACCCATTCAAAAAGAAAATAACTTGGATGCCAATGGGGACCGAAACCCATTCAAAATTAACTCGGATGCCTCTGGGGACCGAAACCCATTCAAAAATGCTCCTTGTTGGTTTTCCAAGGGGACTTATTGCCATCGCTCGCCAACTGGGTTACTGGGATGAACTTCTTGTTTTCACAAGGGACTTATTGCCATCGCCTGCCAGTTGTTATCCAAAAAGTTGACATATAAATGAGGACTTATTGTCATCGCCCCGCCAACTTGTACACATTGGCCAGTATACACCCTACTTCAATTCAACGGGCAGCATACCTCCACCTGTACTCGTACACATTGGCCAGTATACACCCTGCTTTAATTCAACGGGCAGCATACCTCCACCTGTACTCAACCACTCGTACACATTGACCAGTATACACCCTGCTTCAATTCAACGGGCAGCATACCTCCACCTGTACTCATACACATTGGCCAGTATACACCCTGCTTCAATTCAACGGGCAGCATACCTCCACCTGTACTCAACCACTCATACACATTGGCCAGTATACACCCTGCTTCAATTCAACAGGCAGCATACCTCCACCTGTACTCAACCACTCGTACACATTGGCCAGTATACACCCTGCTTCAATTCAACGGGCAGCATACCTCCACCTGTACTCAATCATTATCATACTTACCAACTTGGTATCACAAAATAGCGTTGACTCTGCTGTCAACAATGATAAACAAGATTTGTTTAGTTTTCAAAATGGGATTGACTCGGTGTCAAGACAAAAATGGAATTGACTTGGTGTCAAAACAAGATTGATTTAGTTTTTAAAAATTGCGGTTGACTCGATGTCAAAACAAGATTGACTCAATACTCGAAAATATGGTTGACTTGTTGTCAAGACAAGATTGATTCAATTTTCAAAAATATGGGTGACTTGGTGTCATGATTGGTGTTGACTTTGTTGTCAAAAATCTGATGCATAAGCAAATACTTCTTTTCAACTAAAACTCATGGAACTTTCATTTTCAGGAATGGACTTCGAGACCAAAATTTTGATCCTTCAAAACTGAACATGCTTCCGGGCTTGATGATTTTCTCAGGGTTGTGGAGCTTGAGATTTTGAGATGTGGAGCTTAAAGCTGACGAGCCTAAGTCTTTGGAATTGTAGTGTTGGAACACGGTGCTTAAGGCTTATGAAGTGCTTAAGGCTTAAGGTTTTGGAACATGATGCTTAGAGCTTATGACGGGCCTAAGACTTTGGGATTTCTTTGTGTCATCTGTGGAAACTACTGGAAACAATCGCCCCTAGTATTTCTTTGAGCTATCTGAGTTAGAAATTATGGCAATCGATTGAAACAATCAATTGCCCCCAGTATTATCTTTGATTAAACATGTGAACAATTCTCATCCTCACGAGGTTAAGGTTTGCTTCGATGTGGTGCTTTTTCTACCTACACTCGATGTGTTTAGCATTTGCACTCATTCCTCACTTACAGTCATAACTTCTAGACTTTTGAATTCGATATTTGATGGACTTACACCTTCGATCTGTTACTTTCACTTGACTTAGCCACATAACTATCAAGTCAGAAGTCTTTGAGGCTTAAAATTGGGCCATTGGGTATGATGAATCTCAAAGGGACCATGGAGAATATTTTTGGTTTTGTGAAGCTTAAGGGTGACCAAAGCTGCAACTTGCACTCTCTCTGGATATGTCTTTCTGTCCTTACGTGTGAAGCAGTCTTGCTACTGTATATGGACTTGCCTTCAAGCTTTGGACTTCGACACTATCCTCGCTGTTGCTTTGTTGTTGTTGTTTGGAAACTTGAGGCTTTCAAATTGCCTATACATCTTCGGGGTTCTTGTGTCTCCTGATCTTGGAGCTCTTGGAGCCACTTTGACTCATCTTCTGGGTTCTTGTGTATCCCGATCTTGGAGCTCTTAAAGCTGTTCTAAATCGTCTTTGGGGTTCTTTTTGTTCCGATCTTGAAGCTCATGGAGCTGCTTTGACTCGTCTTCGGGGTTCTTGTGTTTCCCGAACTTTTGGAGCTGCTTTCGTTCAAGCTCTTGAATCCTGGGATGTTTTGCGACCGTTTACGGATTTTCATCATGTTTGTGGTAGTGTCGCTTCTCATTTCAGACTTGGGGTGTCCTCATCCGAGATTTGGGCTCCTCGCTTCCTTTAGTCACCAGGGTATGTAATCATCATGAGCTGGCTTTTTGTGAAGCTTTATGGATAAAAGAGGATACATATAAAAGGCTCAGCAAGGGTGCCTCGGGTTTGATTTCAGGGCTTCATAAGCTTTTGGCTATGTGGTGGTTTACCTAGATGCTTCATCATTCCTGATAGTTATGTGTCTCCTCTTGTTACTTTTCACATGTCTTAGTGTAAATTTACAAGCTATCTCCCTCAGTCAGAGTTATGATGCTTACCTCACATGTATGTGGCCTCACCGCGTGTAAAGATAACACATGTTTTCTCTCATTGGTTTTTTCAACTGAAGACACTCTCGCACTCTTTCGCTCAGCGAGTTTCATTCACTCATTTGTTAGAAGATGTTTGGAATAAACAATTCTAACTTAGATTGCCCCCAGTATCGTGTTGGGGATTGTTTGATGACCATGTGCTATATTAACCTTTATGTGGGTTGCTTTGGTGTTTTGGGATGTATCTAGGTACTTGGGAAAGCATGCTCGTCTTCTTAGAAACAAAACAAAGTCTTTGCATTCCACTGTTAGGAAATGACCGCTCCACAAACCTTGGTTTTGAGAGACATTTGTTTAACAGAAATGGATGTTCCTTGCAAAGAAAGCTCACTCATGAATTTACCTTTTCATCTTGGAAAAGTTTTGGACTTGGAAAACTCATTTGCTTGTGAATATGAAGAAGATGATTTAACAAAACCAATACTTCTTATTGTTGATGTCAAGAAATGTTCATTCAAAACAGTCCTTGCATGAAAACTTCTGAACTTAGATTTCACAAAACATTTGTTTACAAATGCATTTGAAAGATGAATGACATTTTATAGCAACATTTTATGCATGTGAACCCTGATCTCCTTTATGAACTCGAATACTGCCAATCTGTATGATGTTGGCGCACAGAAGACTCGAGCTTTCAACCATGATGTACCTTCGGAAGGAAGCAGAAATGTCTGTGATCTATTTTTTTTTGAAGACAACTTAACAAAAGGAAAAGAGCTAACGAATGACAAAACATCCTAGAAATTTGTAAACCTACTAAAACGGTATACTTTCTACGCAAACCTAAGAAAACACAACAATGAAATCTAACGTATTATGAGAGGGCTCCTGTGCTGAAAAATCTGGACTAGGAATGTCCCTTTACTGTGAAAGAGGTCCTTAAGCCGGGAAGTTCTTTGGACTGTGGATAGACGCTCGGGCCTGAAAGCTCTTGAACTTGAAGTGAGACACATGGGCGGGGATGCTCTTGGATCATGGATAGGCACTTGGGCCTGAATATCTATGGACTGAAAATCAGACACACGGGCCGGAATGCATTTTGAATATGGATAAGCGCATGGGCCTGAATATCTATGGAATAAAAATGAGGTACATGGGCCGAAACGGTGTCATGATTGTGGATAGGTGCTCGGGCCTGACAGATCTGAATTGTGAGTGAGGCACTAGGCCTGAAACACTTTGAGAATGAGGCCCTTGGGCCGAAATAATTTCCAACTGTAGATTGGCGCTTGTGCCGAAATGTTTTGGACATTGAGTTGAGCGCTTGGGTTGGAATGTCATTTGAATTATGAATAAGCGCTTGGGCTTGAACATCTTGAATTGAAAGTGGCATACATGAACCGAAAGAAATTATATGGAATACGAATGGGTTACTAAAAGAATTTTCAGCGTTCAAGTGAAAGACCTAGTCCAAGTTCTTGATGGGCCTTTGGGCTAGAATAAATCAATTTTCAGGTCTTGTGAACTATCGCAAATTCAAATGGATTTTTTTTTGGCCTAAACCTAAATGGATCAAAATGGATGTTTTAGATTTAGACACTTTTGGGCCAAAAGAGACCACCTTTCTAAGGTTTCTAGGCCGAAGCCCAAACGAATAGTTCACCTAGACTAGAATGGGCCTTTGGGCTAAAAGGTAAAGATCTAATAAAAGATAATTTATTTCAGCTGCTAACCACAAACAATCAAGCTTATCACAGAAGTATGGAATCACGAAGATATAAAGAGAAAATATGCATGTCCTCACAATGTAGGTTTCATCAAATGGGTATGGGTACATCCGGAGAGTGCTTGGGGCTTTGGGCCCAGGTAGTGAAGGGATGAGGCTTTCACGTCATCCTCTTCATTTGCCCCACCTTTACACATCACCCTAAGGTGTGTGTCTCAGGACGGGTCATGTCTTGGCATGACCGCAATTAGGTTTTTGGGTAAGGGTACATTCGGAGAGGTGCTTGGGGATTTGGGCCCAGGTAGTGAAGGGATGGGGCTTGCACGCCATCCTCCTGATTTCCCCCACTTTTACACATCACCCTACGGTGTGTGTCTTAGAACGGGCCATGTCTAAGCATGACCAATGATTGGTTTATTTGGACCCTCGTCTCTCGTATGCACAAAATAATAAAAATGCACAAGCTAAAAAGGATAAGATCATAAAAAGTAAGCCTCGAAGATTATAAATTCAAGTTAAGCCCTCTTTCCTAAGTTTAAAATTTTAAAACTTAGGTGGTGGTCCCCAGCAGAGTCGCCAGTCTGTGGGCGTTGGTTTTGAACCCTTAAGTATTGAGCTTAAGGCTTCAAGGCTCGATTTTCAATTAGAATAAATAAACCGATATGATAAAATTAAAGCTTAATTATTCTAACTGGCCCACACAAACCTATATAGAGTCGCCACCAAAGTTTTAACCTTTTAAACTTGGAAAGGAAATTTTATTGCAATTTTTAGAGTTATGGGTTCGGGGGCTTGATATGAAATGTTTAAAGGGTTCAGATTCCTTCATTACCCTATCAAATTTCTTTTCCTCTATTATTATAAACTCTAAGGCTAACTTATGACATTATCCAATGATTTCTAATGTACTAAAAAAAACTCGGACTGTCGTATAAAGATTTTTTTAACCAAATGTTTTATGTCACGACATTGCTTTATCCATGTAAAATATGCTCCAAAATGTCAGTCTAAACATGTATATATCTAAATGTATCACAATATTGATAATACATAAAAAAAAGAAGAAAAAAAATAAATAAATAAAGCAATGATATTATTTCTAAAGTGGACGGCTACTTTGTTGTTCATCAACTTATAATGCAATATAATCATGACGAGACTTCAAAATGAAATTGTAACTTATTTACATAACTATTCACGTAAGACCCAAAAGTAAAAGAAATAAAGACAAAAGAATAAAGATAAAAGAATAAAGAAAGAAATACCTGCTCCCTTACGGATTGAATAACTCAGATTCCTGAAACAATTATGATGATCCCTCCGCAAGCGTCTAGAAGCTTAACCCCTTCTGTTGCATCCACGTGAGAGCTAGAGGGAGCTAGCAAATGTCGAGACGGTAAATGAAGACATTAAGAAATTTATTATGTCAACTTTGTTCTCCTTAGTGGGAGAATGCCACACCTCCTCCTGGTCGTACAGTGCAACGGCAACTTGGACATTGGTGCTTGTAAGATAATGACCGATGCAGGCGCATGTCTTGAATTGATGAAGGATGAAGATGAGGACGAATCATAGCAGCGGTAGTACTCCAATCCGGAAAATGGCAAACCAGTGACAACGCCCGAAGCCTGGTATTGTGTGTTGCTATAATGCAGCGTGATTGCTACCATTGCACAATGGGGAATGCTCTCTCTGTAGTGGACTTCGGTTGTGATCGGCTAAAAAAACGAGATGGAGGTGGTGATATATGAAATCAAGATGAGGAGGGAAAAATAATCAATGTCGATAGCTAATTGTCGTCTATGCTCTGTCTTCCCCCCTTACTCCATGAAAAATGAGTGCGTTTATATAGAAAAAATAAGAGGTTGGCTAGAATCAAAACAAACCTATAAACTAGCGAAGAGTTAGAGATTAACAAGGTAAGTAAATTAAGATGAACAAAAAAAACAAGGGAAAAGGAGTTCAAATCTTAAACTTCTGGTTTTGAATTTTGAAAATGGTAAATTAAATAAACTAGTTAAGAGAAAAATAAGGGATAAGAATGGAGAAGAATCCAAATGTAAAATGTAAAAATTTACCAAAAAGAAAGGGTTAATTAACTAAGATGTAAAAAAAAAACCTAACTAAAAGGAAACAAATCAACTAGTGAAAATAAGATGAAAAGTATTCACCAACCAAGATGCTAACAACAATTTTTTTTGCTTTTTATATTTCAGTGTTACAAAAATAAAACAAATAGGATCATCAAAAGAGCAAGAAAAAAGGGAATTCAAAAGTTCTAGCTTGATAGAAAAGAAAAAAACAAAAATCAAACGTTAGGGAAGATTTTTTTTTTAACTTTTAACAAAGAGAAAGATATCAAAAGAAAACTAAGCCACGCTAGAAATAAGGAGTAAGAATATGAAACAAAATAATTAAAAAACAACCTAAAAGAATATAAAAAAACTATTTTTTTGGTGTTTTTGTTTTCTTTGTTTTTTTTACAATTAGGCGGAATCGTAAAAAAAACTAACAAATCTGATTTAGTCATTTAAATATTAAAAGGAAAGCAAAGAAAAGAAAAAGACACACAAGAATTTAATGAAAAATAAAGCTACAATAAATTGTTTGTCATTAGCCTCGAACCATTAATCTATTGTACCTCTTCCCTCTTCTCTACCGTTATGCCAATATGATTTCCTGTCCAACATACCACCTATTGATCATATATGAACCTTATCCCCTCAAGGCCCTAGCAATACCCATTTTCGCTCAAATGGGGTAAAATTTTTGGGTATAACAGTCGGTCGAGTCATAATAATAATAATAATAATAATAATAAGTATATATATATGTATACCCATATATACACATGTACATATATATATATATATATATAGGTACATCATTGCAGTAAGGAAATAAACTTAAAGTAATGAAGAGTAAGTAAATAAATTGTAAGTGTAAGAATTGTAAAGAAATAGTAAGTATGAGTTAGGAAACGAAATAGGAATACGAGTTAAGTTAATTATAGATAATTAATCACTCGATCACATGTATGTTATAGGACTTGATTTGTGAACACCGGAGGAAAGTCGGTTACAAGTACAACGGTGAACGGTATGAACTTCTCATGCCCCGTATGCTACCTTGGTTACTCTGATTTGTGTGTTGTGTGCTAATTGATCACCAAATAAGATAAATGCACGAATCGGGGCTATTATGCTTACTTGTGAATATGTAGTGTTGTATCTTGTTAAATGTTATCTTTAAATCATAGTTTGTATAATTCATGAAATGTATGGATGATTATGAGTGTGTGTATGTTGGATGTACTTGTGGTGACCGAATGGTATGTGATTGGACTTCTAACTGATTCCTAACAAACTAACCAATCTAACTTAATAAATTGGTAATTAAATTGGAATGAGTAGAAGTCCGATATAGTTTCGGCCATGCGTGAGGATGCGGAGACACAAGAGGTTGGATCCAATTCCTGACTCTTAAACTAGACCATGGCCCAAACCCCTTAAATGGGTAGCATCCTGGATTGGTGAGTCAAGTAAATCCCGGTGGTGGGACGGTGTAGTCCCCGGGCCGGAGGTCATACCGACTTAACATGAGTAAAAGTAAGTAAGTAAGAATGAGTAAACAAGTATGGAAATGAAAGTAAGTAAAGTAAGAGTAAGTAATGTGTAATGAGTAAATGAGTAAAAAGCATTCCGATTAACCCGGATGCGTAATTTGGCTAACCCTTATGAAGGTAAGTATTGTGTGTGCTATTGTATTGTTGTTTTGGACTGTGTATTGTATTGAGCATGATTGTATGATGTATGTAAAGCATGTATGTATGAAATTAATGAACCGCATGTACAGTCGACCTTAAATAGTCGGCGTGCCCTTGTTAGCAACTCGGTATATGCGAAGTTTATGCACAGCTTTTGCTAAGCCCTTGGGGCGATGTTTTTATTATTTTCAGGTGCTCGAGAAGGGTGAAGACTTGATGAGACAATGATGTTTCTTTTTATTGTAATTAATGAATTGTGAATGGTGTACTTAGTTGTACATGGCTAGGAGCCTTTTTGATTAGCCGGTGTACCATGGGTACCCCTTTTTGGAGAATGAAATATTGGGATTGGGTATAGATGACTTGCTTTTGTAAACTCATTATTTTTGTAGACTTGGAAAAGGGAATGTAATTAACTATGCTTGATACTCGGTAATCCATTAATGCAAGTATTTGATATTCGGTATTTGGTAAGTAATGTAGTAGCTCGGTATACTTAGGCATCAGACCGTCACTATAAGTAGTATAAGCCTAGCTAGCCGTATGGGCGGTTAGCGGCGTTGTATCACCCGCCGTAGTAGTAGTAATTCCGCTGCGACGTAGTAGGATTATCAGGACGATTAGACGGTAAGTATAGGATTAACGGTAGGGGTGTTACACTATCCCTTTATATAGACTTTCTTAAAGATAAAGAAAATCTAGTAAAAGTAAGATTTTTTGGCATTTTAATTAATGACTTCCCAAAGAAATTTTGCTGTGAAATTTTATCCACGTGTCAAGGATGGCAATTATGATTTCTCTAAAGTGGAATCGAATTTTTTAAAATGTTGGAATATTTTAAATTCAATTTCTTGCCAGATTCACTCAGAAATTGCTAGAAATTATTGGAAATTCAAAAATCAAAATTCCAACGCCATTATGCTTAAAATGTCATCCTCTATCATTGGTTAAAATTTCAAAGCATTTCAAGTTGAGTTGAGCATCTTTTGGAGGAGAGAGAGAACCTACAGGAGGTCTTATGAGCCTTAAAATTATGAAAACGCCACTGACAATGACGAGACGGCTCCCCATGCCCTGGAATGTGCCGATTGAGCCAGAATCTTTGAAATGCCCCTTACAACTCCAAAACCTCTAGACCCTAACAAGAGGGGTCAAAATTTTGGGTATAACAGATTGCCCTCCGTCAACTGGACTTTGTAATGGATGTGAAAGTCTGGTTGATGCTTGAGTGATGCCCCAAATTTTGGATTCCACAGAGTCCTCCATGTTGTCCAAAACCGCGTTGACTACGTCCAGCTATTCGGAGGCGCTGACTACCTAAGCAATAAAACATTGTCGAGCTATTCTAAGGCACTGACTACCTATAAGTGAAAATGTGTCAAGCTATTCTAAGGCGTAGACTACCTAGGTGACGAAATGAAATAATGCAATGTCAAGTGATTCTAAGGCGTTGACTACCTAGGATGTGAAAACTGTATACAAATGCAAGAATGCTGAAATGCTAACAATGCTAATGATGTTGATGTTGATGACGATGTAGATGATGCTGATGATGTTGATGATGCTCGGATGCTTTTGGGGACCGAAACCCGTGCCAATGCTCCTGGATGGACCCAATGTGGACTTATTGCCATCGCCCCCCAAGCCGGTGTGCAGGGATAACTCCTGGTAAAAACCCTGGGGACTTATTGCCTTTGCCCACCATTCATTGATCCCAAAGTAAGCTGACATAACATGGGAGGATTTATTGCCATCACCACGCCAACTTTTTTGTTGCCAGGTCTTGTGACGCGCCTGGATAATGCAACTAGGTCTTATGATGAGCCTATATGAATGAGATGAATGCAATGTGTTTGATGAGAGTGGGTAAGCTAAAGGGTCTTATTACGAGCCTAAAGGAATGCAACTAGGTCTTATGACGAGCCTAGAGGATGGTTCTAGGTTTTATGACGAGCCTAAGTAAGGATCTAGGTCTTATGACGAGCCTAAAGATGGGATCTAGGTCTTATGACGAGCCTAAAGGTGGATCTAGGTCTTATGATGAGCCTAAAGATGGGATCTAGGTCTTATGACGAGCCTAAGATGGGATCTAGGTCTTATGACGAGCCTAAAGATGGGATCTAGGTCTTATGACGAGCCTAAAAATGGATCTCGTACTGATTCTGGGTCTCGAACTAAAAATGAGTTGGAAAGATAATGGTCTCGTGCAAATGCATGTGGTGAAAACCAATTGTAAAGGGGCCAAAGCGCGGTGATAATGAGGTGTATGCAAAAGTTTGTAAAATGCAATCACAGTGCATGTAAAATACTTGTTTAAAGCAAGAAACTGTTGAAAATGTGCCAAACATGGCAATGATATTTAAAGCAAGAAATTGCTGGAAAATGTGCCAAACGTGGCAATGATGAAAATTGTTCAAAGCAAGAAATTGCTAGAAAATGTGCCAAACGTGGCAATGCTTGAATAAACTATGCCGAAAAAGGAGGGTGAAATAATCATTTCCTGACCAGAATTTTAGATCTGCAATTAGTTTCTTAGAGGATGAACATGTCGCTGGTGGGAGTGTGTTGTTTGATGTGGAGATCTTTTGAGTGATGATCTTGAGGTGTTGAAGTGGCGTTTGTGTGGAGGTGAGGGCTTATGTGGGCCTGTGTAGTGGCGGTGTGGAGGTAAGGGCTTATGTGGGCCTGTGTGGTGTATGAAGTGGTGGTAAGGGCTTATGTGTGCCTGTGGTGGGATGGTGGTGGTGATGTTTGAGCTTTGGGTTCCAATTGGTGTTGTCATAGCAATTGTTGGAACCAACAATTGCCCCCAGTACTTTTCCTTAAGACAATCTGAGCTAGAGTTCATGGCATCGTTCCGATCGATTGCCCCCAGTATTTTCTTTAATCAAACGTGCGAACGAGTCTCGTCCTCACAGGGTCAAGGCTTATGTTCTGATTTGGTGCTTCCTAACCTACACTCGACGTGTTTGGTGTTTACACTCGTTTCTCACTTACGGTCACAACTTCTAGACCATTAAATTTGATATTTGATGAATTTACGCATTCGATCTGTTACTTTCACGTGATTGGATACACAACTACCAAGTCGGAAGTCTTTGAGGCTTATAACGTGGCCATGGGGTGTGATGAAAGACAACGGGACCATGGAGGGATGTTTGAGGTATGTGGAGCTTAAAGGGGTGACCAAAGCTGCACTTTGCGTCTTCTCTTGGATTCATCTTCCTTGTCTTGAAGTCGTCTAGTTGCTTTGTGTTGACATTGTTTTCAAGCTTCTGGACTTGGACTTTGAAGTTGTCCTTTACACCATTTCTCTTCTCTTTGTCATTTGGATTTCTTCGAGGCACTTCGGGTTTGCCTTTTTTCTTTATCCTTTCTTGACTTTGCCTTCGGGTTCTTGTGATTCCCAATTTTGGGCTTGGAGAACTGTTTTGATGTGAGCTCTTTGGATCCTATGTCACTCTGGGACCATTTGCGGATCGATTCATCATGCTGATAGCGGCATCGCTTCTTTGGACTGATTAGATTGTTATATGAAAGTCGGATTCCTCGCTTCCTCTGGTCACCGGGTCAGACATTCATCATTGGCTGGGTTATTTCGTGGAGTTCATAATATCGAAAAGGGATATATGAAAGGCTCAGCGGGGGTGCCTAGGGTTTAATTCCAGGGTTCACAAGCTTTTGGCTATGTGGTGCTGTACCTAGGTGCTTCGTCATCCCTAATAGTTGTGTATCCGTTCTTTGTTACTTTTCACAGGTCTAAGAGTAAATTTACAAATTATCTCCTTCGGTCGGAGTTCTGCCGTTTACCTCACCTTTGAATGTGGTCTCACCATAGTCGTGTAAAAATGACACGCTCGTTCACTCATAGTTTTACCATCAAAACTCCCTCACGAGATCTTCACTCAGAGACTTGTTCACACGTTAAAAAATTAAAGATAACAAACCTAACTCAAACTGCCCCCAGTATTAATCTAGGGTTTATGACAACAATTTGAATGATATGGATTTGGAACCGCTTTGGGGGTTATTTGGATGTTTTGGGATAAGCTGTAGAGCTTGGTAAGGCATGTTCAAAATTTCACAAACAAAATACAAGTCTTTGTACTCCATTGTCGGGAGATAATTAATTCATGAACCATTTTCTCAAAAGAAACTTGTGTGAAACAAAACCCTTTTTTTTATGTTATCATTTAGACTTGAAAAAGTCATCCATTTGTGAAACGAGGAAGAAGATGATTTGACAAAATCGATGCTTCTTATTAGTGGTTTGAAAACGATCATTCTTTGAAAAATATGAGAGGTGCATTTGAAAGATGGGTGTTATGCCAGGTCATGGAGTAGAATGCATGGGAACCCTAAAATTTCTATTGAATCCGGATCCTGCTGAACCGTCTGAAGTCGGCATGCTGAAGACTCGAGCACTTGACCGCCGGGATGTTGCTAAGATGACTGTGATCGTCTTCTTCTTGGACTCTTAGTAGGCTCCACGAAATACCTGAACTAGGAGTGCCTATGGATGACGCATGAGACACTTGGGCCTGAACGTGAGGTGCATGGGTTGAAATAGTTTCATGAATGTGGATTTGGCACTCGGGACTGGATGATTTCATGGATGTGGATAGGCACTCGGGCCTGGATGAATTGAAAGTGAGGCACACATGCCAGAATAATTCATAAGCGGGTTGGCACTTGGGCCGGAATGTTATGAGAATGCGGCACTAGGGCCAGAATATGTTGTGAGATTGTGGCACTTGGCCAGAATGTCTTGGAATATGTGGCACTTGGGCCAGAAAGTGTTTGAAAGTGTGCGCTTGGGCCAAAAAGTGTTTGAGGATGTGGCGCTTGGGCCAGAATGTGTTTGGGAAGGTGGCACTTGGGCCAGAAAGTGTTCAGGAATGTGGCACTTGGGCCGGAATGATTTAGGATGGTGGCTCTTGGGCCGAAATGATTTGGGATTGTGGCTCTTAGGCCGAAATGTTTTGGGATTGAAGTAAGACATATGGGTTAGAAGGGCTTCTTGACAAGAATGGATGTGTGGGCCTGAATGCCCTTAATCTGGTAGTGATACACACAGGCTGAAGGAAGCCACATGAACTGTGAATGGGCCACTGGGCTGAGAGAGAAACTTTGAAGTCTAGGATTTGTTAGATGATCCTGTTGGGCCTTGAAGCCAGAAACTAGAATGAATGGTTTGCACAAACTATCTGATATTTGAATGGGCCAAAACCTAAACAAGTGGTTCTAGTTGTGCCTGAAGATATATCACCTAAACATAGGATTTTGGGCTAAAGCCCGAGTGGAAAGTCTTCTTAGACTATAATAAACCTTGAAATGGAAAGGTCTGATGGATTTTCATGAACTGCTTTAGGTGGATTTGTTTTTCATGGGCCTAGAACTAAATTGATAATTCGAATTGGGCCGAAAGAGAAATAACCTAAATCTAAACTTTTGGCCGAAGCCCAAATGACTCACATGTTAAACCAAACAGGGCCTTTGAGGCCGCAAAAAAATAGAGCTGGCAATTCAGGTTGGGCTAGGATGATGTAGGAGAAATTCCTATCAATCTCTAGGCTGGGTAGTGGGCCGATCATACAAGCAAACAAGGCCCACATAAATTCAACATGTCCTCACTAGACGTTTAAATCAAACCGGGTATGGATCGATCCGGAGAGGTGCTTGGGGCATGGGCCCAGGTCACCTCAAAGGAATGGGGCTTGCACGCTATTCTCTTTGGGCGTCCCCACTTTTGTCACATCACCTGAAGGTGTGCGTCTACGGTCGGGTCTTTGACTGACCAAACAATGGGCTAGGTAAGGACGCTGCCAGGAAAATGCTTGGGGCTAAAGCCCCGGTATTAAGGGGGTGTGGTCAGACAACACCCTCCTCTTTTCCCCACTTATTCACATCACCTAAAAAGTGTGAGTCTCTGACAGGGGACCCTCAAACGGGCCCTAGGGTGAAATCGGTTTGCATGGACCCTCACTCTCATATGATGCAAAGATGCAGAAAATTAAAGTGCACACGAATAAACAAACAAAGTAATAAAGCCATAATAAACATTTTCGAGTTAAGCCCTCTTCTTAAAATAAACAAGTTAAAATTAAATTTTATCCCCAGCAGAGTCACTAGTCTGAGCCTCGATTAAACCCTACTATGTTTTAAAGCCTATATAACAAGTCAAAATTAAATATTTTGTACCCTAGCCCTGATTAGTATGATCTAAACCTATTTATTAACACTTATATTAGGATCTAACCGGGTTTTAGGTCCACTTATAACCTAAGATTAATAACTATGTCATATACAATAATTATTAAAACCTAAGCTAGCTAACTGGAACCTATTATGAGTCGCCACCTGATTTTAACCTAGACACTAGTAGAAAAAATGTTTTTAATGACGGTGTTTAAACAACAGTTAAATGGAAAACCGTGGTTTAAAGTTTATAAACCACGGTTCTAATAGAAACCGTCGTTTAAGGTGCATACAAGAGCGCATATACCACGGTTTTTCCGGACCGTCGTATATAGGTTAGTTTTATACCACGGTTTTCAGGGCAACCGTGGTATATAGTACATGCCGGAGTCAATATACCACGGTTCTTGAAGAACCGTCGTATATAGGGTTTCTATATACCACGGTTTTGTCAAAACCGTCATTTTTAGTCGTGGTCAAAAACTTTATATGACGGTTCCTTGTTAGACCGTGGTATATAGTCTACGCGGGATTCAAATTTTCGCCGAAAATGAACGCGGCTCTTTCACTTTCTCTTATTATATATATTTTCTCCTCACTCTTTACAAGACTAGGAAGCTGCACTCTTCTCCTCCTCCTTCTTCTCTCCTCCTCCTTCTTCTTCTTCTTCTTCTTCTTCTTCTTCCTTCTCCTTCTCTCTTTCTCTCTTCTTCTTCTTCTTCTTCTTCCTTTCTTCTTCTTCTTCTCTTCTTCTTTCTTCTTCTTCTTCTTCTTCTTCTTCTTCTTCTTCTTCTTTTCTTCTTCGCGCGCCTCTGTAATTTTTTCAACCCACCGGCGAACATGCATGCTCTTCGCCATACTGGAAAACAAGGAACACATGTTGCGCCTCTGTAATTTTTGCAAACCAAACCGGCGAACAAGGACATGCTCTGCGCCTCTGTAATAAATCGCCGGCGAACAATGTTTTTCACGGTAATTTTGTGCAACCCTAACCGGCGCTTCGCCCGCTCTCTCATCTCTTTCACGGTAATTTTGCAACCTACCGACGAACAAGGAACATAATGTAAACTTCACTCATTATTTAGCAACCCTAATACACAAACAAGTAACATACATGTTCTGGCATGTTCATTCTCTTCTGTTTGCGCTCTCTGTTGAGAAATATCGGAGGCGGCGGTGCTAAAGCGCCGGTGAATTGGAAAAAAAATCGCAGACTATAAACCACGGTTCTACATATAACCGTGGTTTATTGTTGATTTCTATAGACTTTATACCACGGTTTTAAGTAAAACCGTCATTTATAATGCACTATATACCACGGTTCAGACTCACAACCGTGGTATAAAGTCAGTGAATGTTCGCGGGAGAAGGGGTCTTAAACGATGGTTTCGAGAAACTGTGGTTTTTTCGCTCACTTTAAACCACGGTTACGAACCGTGGTATATCTCAATTTGTGAATATACGCCGCGAGCATAACCACGGTTCCTAACCGTGGTATATATGCCAAATAACCGTGGTTAAAAACATTTTTTCCACTAGTGAGAGTAAATTAGGAAAGGTAGAGTTCGGGTTCGGGGGCTTGGTATTCGACTTATTTAGGGTTCAAATTACTTTCATTACCCTTCCTAGGTAATTTTTCCTCTACTTGGTTTATTTACGGCTTACTACAAAGTCGTTTTTTAACCTAGGTGTGCGCTTCTATTTTTTTATTTTTTAGCGTTTTTTGACAGAAAATTAAAGTGAAATTAAAAGCTAGCTAAACTAGGGTTTCGGAGGCAGAATTAGGTCAAATTTTAATTACGTCCGTAACCACGGACCTAATGTTCGAGACCACGGACCCCAATTGAATTAAATGATTTCGAAAACAGAACTAAAATAAAAACACAAACTTGAAAAGTCCGGGGCCACGGACCGTGTGTCCGTGGGCCTGGACATGTACTGACAGAAACCCAAAATATGAAAAATGAGAAATCCCGTGAAATACCCCTAAATTAATTTAAATTAATTTAGGGGATTTCTTTTATTAAAACCGTAAATAATACCATTAATTATTATATTATAGTATGGAATGGTGAATAATAAATCATTATATCCTTATATGAAGTTATGAAAATTAAATCATGGGATTTCTCCCATTTAATCCTACTGAAAACTATTAAATATGGGATTACCATATATTATTATATAGTATTACGAATTTAATAATAAGATTTATAAGTCAATAAATCTAGGAAAAATTTCTAAACACTCCAACTATTTTATAAAGATTTTAGGAGTGTTGGAACATTGTTTTGAAACATAAAAGTCAATATAAAATTCTAGAAACCCTAAAGCTTCTCAAGCCTTGCTAGGGTTGACTTTTGAGAATGGTCAAACCAGCCCATGAAACCTATACCAATAAATAGGTTATGGAAAACCATGAAGATCGATAAAAAGAACGTCAAAAACGGATTATCCTAGCCAAAGTTATGATAAAATGAAGTTTAGAGCCAAAATTTTGAAAAAAATGCTGATGTGGCAAGTGTGCTGACTCACCCGCGCGCCTCGGGATACGCGCCCCCATACTTAGCCGATTTTATCCCCTTGTTTTCCGGTAACCGATACCAGACTTTGCCCTAACTTTTGACCTCCATAACTTTCTCTTCTTTTGGAATTTTTTACTGTGTCTTCTTTGTTGTCTTCTCATACACTTCCTCTTTACAACCGTAACTGTAACACCCCTACTATTAATACAGTCATTAACGTCCGATCTCCTTACTCATCAGATACACGCAGCGGATACCTACTTACATACACTAGGTGATACAATGCCGTTAGCCACCCACGTGGCTAACAAGGCTACTCCTATTACAAACAGCATCGGTCTGATGGACCGGAATCCCGAGTACTACACATCTATAATACATACTCCATTCATCAATCTGAAATACCCCGTAATTAAAAACAGTGATTAATTAGGCTAATTATATTTTTAAAAGGCTTAATTACACTAAAATAAATATGAGGGAACAAATCCCGAAGAAAACGGACCTTAAAATGGGTTAAAAGCATAAACGAACCTTAAAGCGCGTTTTTTCGAGGAAACCGGGAAAACGGACGTTAAGCGGCAAACAGCTCAAACAGCTCGTAACAAATTTTGGTCAACTAAACAGTCACTAATAAATATTAGTGAAGCTTTAGAACCAATAAAATTAATTAAACGAAAAATTCCGAAAAGGGAAACGGTACCGGTTAGTGAAAACTGTAACAACCGGTAAGTTGTGGGGTAAGAATGCAAATAAACAAACTTAGTGTGTCCACTTTACAAATAAAAATGTAAAAATCTGATTGTGTGTGGTGTGGGGGCGGACAGCACTCTCTCCCACTCTCTTTATTTCTTTCTTATTAGCTAGAAGACAAAGAAATAAGTAAAAACTAACACACTCTCTCTCCTAAACCTCACTTTTCCCTCTTCACTCACGTAGCCCTCCTCTCTATTCTCTCCTTCTCTATTTTCTTCTACCTCACGACAGTCATGGAGAAATGAAAGAAACCACAAAACTCCCTCCTTCTCTCTTCTTGTTCTAGCTCAATACTTGTCCAAACTCAAAACAAAATACACCATTGGAATCCCCTTGGCAAGGAGAGCATTTCTATCTTTCCAAAAATCGAAAAGGACCATTTTCGTTTTTGAGGGTTTCCACCATTTGAAGATTCAAGTCCACCATTAGAGGCACCTTCACCTCCTCTTCATCTTGAGGTAAAAAGAATTTTGAAAATCCATCATTTCTAGCCCTCATTGGCACTTTAAGAATTTTTCGGTTTTGAATGCCTTGTTCTTCTTGCTCCAGCCGATTCGGCTTCTCTTGTGGGCTAGGAATATCGTTCTCTTGCTAGTCAAGAACTCCATCTACTCATTGGAAGGTAACACTCCTTTCCAAACCCTAAAACTTAAATTCTAGGGTTAGTATAAAATTAATGCTAAATGTGATGGTGTATGTATTATGTGCTGTAGCACTTGTTGTGTGAGAAACCCATTGGAACCGAGAACAAGGAGAAGAAAGGAAGAAGAGGAAAGGACAGAAAGAAACTAACAAGACAAGGTAAATACCCTTACCTTGGGTTAGTTTGTGTATGTGGTATTGTAACAGTTTTTGGAGTAAGTAAAATGAGTAATGGAATTGAGTAATAAGTAGTAGCAATGTGGTAGTGGATTGAGAATGGATAATGTAACAGCTTGGAAGTATTTTAAATGAAGTTTAAAAGCTTGGGAAAACCTTGGGTAGTATATGTATATGTGCAGGAAATTATGTTGTTGTAGTAGTGATGAATGGTGTACATAATGTATTGTGTAAACAGGTTGTGAGAATGTGAACTTGTGAGCTGAAATAGTGTGTGGAGAATGTTAGAAATATGGGGAAACCATGTCAAATTTTGGGTAGAAATGAGAGGATTTAGCTTGTGTAAAAAGAGGAAGTAGTTAGAGAGTTTTAATGGAGTGCTTTAGTAGTTGTAACAGATTGGAAATGAGTTTGTAAATGGAAGGAAACTAGAGTGTAAGATAATGCATTTTAGATGCTAGGAGTAGCATTAGTTGAAGGAGTATTGAAGTGTAAGGGTTAAGGTAAAAATCTGTAGCATAGAAAGAAGAAACAAAATCTGTAGCATAAGTGTGAGGAAACTAGTATAAGTGTTGAAAATGTAATGAGGAAAATGTGTAAGTAAATGTAAGGATTGAGTAGTAAGTTTGGTGGATGAATTAAGGTGATTTAGAGTGTTTAATTAGTGCTAAATCACGTTAGGAGGCATGTAGGAAGAGTAGGGAAGCAATGGGTGAAATTGGGGAAAGAAAAATAAATCAGTAGCCATGTTCTGGAACCGTCCGACCCAGCGTCTGGATCGGACGTGGGTCGGACATGGCTTAAAGAACGAGAATCAAACCTTCTGGAACCGTCCGACCCAGAGCCGTGAGTCGGACGTGGGTCGGACGGGCCTTGAAAAACAACGGAAAATCTTTCTGGAATGGTCCGACCCAGGGCCGTGAGTCGGACGTGGGTCGGACGGGTAAAATTTTTCTCCTTCGAAGTTTCTGACTTCGTCCGACCCAGAGGTTGGGTCGGACGTGGGTCGGACATGACCTGGATGACAAAATCGAAACCTTCTGGAATGGTCCGACCCAGAGGGTATGGGTCGGACGGAACAGTGCTGGGTCGGACAGGAGTAATTTCAGAGGTCGAAAACCTACTGGAATGGTCCGACCCAGGGTTGGAGTAGTAAGTATGCATTGAAAATACCAATGAAGGAGTAAGTAGATCAATATAGATCATTGATCATACTACTTCATGTATGTATAGGAATCAAATAGTTGATCTCCAAGGGAACCGGTAGGACGTGTTCGACGGTGAACGGTATGATTTCCTCATGCCCTGTATCCTAACTTGGTTACCCCGATTTGTGTGTTTATGTGATCACCAACAAGATAATGCATGAATCGGATTTATATTGCACTTATATGTGTTTGAACTATATTGTTCTTGTTGTTGCTCTTGAACATTCAGTTTGTATAATTCATGAAATGTATGAATGGAAATGAAGCGTATGTGTAAGTATGAGTACTTGTGTATGTATGTATGTATGGAAGTAAGTATGGACTTCTACTAATTCCTAACAACCTAACTCCTAACATGAGTAATGAGTAAAATGGAATGAGTAGAAGCCCGATATAGTTTCGGCCACGCGTGAGGATAAGGAACCACAAGAGGTTGGAACCGAATCCTGGCTATGATCTTTTCCTTGGACCAATTCCCTTTGTATGGGTAGCATCCTGGATTAGTGGGCCACCCTAAAGCCCGGTGGTGGGAGGTAGTACTCCCTGCCCGGAGGTCATACCGACTTAACTGGAAGTAAAGTATGTAAAAGTATGTATTGTATTTGTATTGGTCTTGACTATTGTAAGTCATTGACCCGGAGTAAAAGTATTGAACACCCGATTAACCCGGGTGTGTAATAAGGCTAACAAGACCTTTGTAAGTACTGGAGAATTGTATCTCCGTGATGCAGTGAGTATGGTAAGTATGAATGAATGACTTGTATTGTATTCCTTGTATGTATTGTATGTGTGTATGCTTGGTAAAATGAATGTATTGTATTGTATTGTATTGAATAAAGCATGTATGCACGTATGAATGAAACGAACCGCATGTACTCGACCAAATAGTTGGCGTACCCTCGCTAGTACGCGGGGTATGCGGTTATCATATGCAGCGTAAGCTGACTCCCTAGGGGAATGTTTTTACTCCACAGGTACCCGCGAGGCGTGAAGGTAAAATAGGGTCAAGATGTGATTCTCTTTGGAGTAGTGGTAGAATAGAAACGGTGTACTGAGTTGTACACGGCTAAAGCCTTTTTGAGTAGCCGGTGTACCATGTGGTACACCTTTTTGGACATTGAACTCTTAATTAGATAGTAAGGAGAGGTTGTATAAACTCTTCATTTTTGGGAAGTAGTCATGGAATGTAATTTGCCTAACTTGGATACTCGGTAATCATTTGTAAGTAAGTATTTGGCATTGTAAAGTATGTAGTATGTATTTGGTTTATTCTAATCGTCAGACCGATACGGTAAGTAGTAGTAGCCTTGTTGGCCTTGGATGGCTAACGGCGTTGTATCACCCGCCGGGAGTAAGTAAGTAAGCAAGTATTCCGCTGCGAGTAAGGTAAGTATGGGAACGATTAAGGGATTATGAAAGGATTAGCGGTTGGGGTGTTACACAATCAAATACAACAATGCTCCATTCAATACTTACTCCTCCTCATTCCATACAATACAATGTACTTCACCGAGTCTACTAGGATCCTTATACATTTATAATGTCTCTTCCAAGTTCATACATACCCTCTAAGAGTCTACATCCACCCATTTTCTCACAACTACTTACTTTCTAAGTACAAGGGTGTGCCTCCGGTATCTTCCTTGACCATACTCGCTTCGGGTACCTGCACACTAAAAATGGTCCCCCGAAGGGGTCAGCTTTCGCCGAGCATGATAACCGCATACCCCGCGTACTAGTGAGGGTACGCCGACCACTTGGTCGTATACATGCGGTTTATTACATTCAAACATACATGCATACATGCTCTTATACACAATACAAGAATACTTACACAAGCATACATACATACACTTCATTGCATACAGGGAATACAATATAACCATCCAATACATACTTACCTTCTTCCGAATACACATACTCAGTACATACGCAAGTACAGTTCTTGTTAGCTTCATTGGTCCACCCGGGTTAATCGGGTGGAGATTACTCTTTTACTCGTTTACTCCATACATACACATACCTACTCATACTCATACTCATACATACTTACTTTCTTACTCTTACTCAAGTTAAGTCGTCGGGACCTCCGGGCAGGGACTACACGGTCCCACCACCGGGCTTTACTTGGTTCACTAATCCAGGATGCTACCCACTTAAGGGATTTGGGCCGTGGACCAGCTTACGAACCAGGAATCGGATTCAACCTCTTGTGTCTCCTCATCCTCACGCGTGGCCGAAACTATATCGGACTTCTACTCATTCCAATTTACTCACTTAAGTTAGGAGTTAGGTAGTTAGGAATTAGTAGAAGTCAACATCCAACCACATGCACAAATACATTATTCAAGTACACTACAAGGTACAATTACACATCATCATCATTCATACATTTCATGAATTATACAAACTATTGTTCAAGACAAATATCGAGAACAATGTAAACAAGCACAAGTAAGTGCAATATAATCCGATTCGTGCATTTATCTTATTAGGTGGTCAAATAAGCACAGAAATCGGGGTAACCAGATTAGGATACAGGGCATGAAGAAATCATACCTTTCCCCGTTGTACTTGTATCCCAACGTTCCTCCGGTATTCACAATCCAAATCCTATGATATACATACAACCAAATAATTAACCTAACTATCATTAATTTAATTCGGTTACTCTTACGTTTCCTAACTCATACTTACTAAGTCTTCACATTCTTATACTTACATTTTATTTACTTACTTTTAATTACTTAACGATGGTTTACTTACCTATGTATGCACATATGTATAGGTGGTATACATATACATACTTACATACATACATATACTAACCATAGTCTTATAGTTTTTTTTTTGTAAGTTTAGACCCGACCGAACTTGCGACCGACCTTGCAAGTTCGGTCCAAGTCAGTAGGCTACATCGGGTGAAAATTCCAGGGCCGACCGACCTTGCAAGTCCGGTCCCAAGGTCGGTCCATTCCAGTGAGTTACTTAACGGAAAATTTTAGCCCGACCGACCTTGCAAGTCCGGTCGCAAGGTCGGTCCATTCCAGTAGCTTGCTCGACGGAAATTTTTCTGGCCGACCGAACTTGCATGTCCGGTCGCAAGTCCGGTCGATTCCAGAAGCTTTCCCGTCTTTGTAAATCTGGGCTCGACCGAACTTGCAAGTCCGGTCGCAAGTTCGGTCCGGCCCAGCATTTGCATTTTTACTTCCGTTTTCAGTCCCATACTTTACCCATTGTTTCTCCAATCTTCTTACATGTAATCTCACATGTTTAAACACTACCTAGGCCCTTCAAATTGCCTTAGTTCATCCACTTTACATACTTACTAATTCTTACTTGTACCATTTCATTTCCATTCTTTACTTACTTCTCATTCTCATTCTAGCTTGTTTATACTCCTAATGACCTTTAAACATCCTTAATTAAGTCCTAATCATCTTATACTATCATTACCATTCACTTCCATATCTTATTATACATTTAAAGTACTTATTTTCACCATTTTAGGTTGGTCCGGGACCTTGTCCAGGTCTTAAGTCCCGGACCATCATTACCAAACTCTCGGCCATTTTAAACACCCTTGTCCGGGTCCTTATACAGGGAGCAAGTCCCGGACCAGGACCTTGCTGAAGTCTCGAACGGTTTTCCATATATGGTCCGGGAGTTGTACAAGGGACCAAGTACCCGGACCCAAGCTCCAGTAAAGTCTCGGCCCTTTTTATTAGCATGGTCCGGGAGTTTGTACGGGGACCAAGTCCCGGATCCTGCTATGCATTTGACGGATTTTACATTTTCAAGGTCTGTTACATTCCAAACTTTGCCCAATTAATTCTCCATTGTTCCTACACTTAATCCCATATGTTTTAGCACCAATTAGTCACCTAAACATGTTTAAACCCATTACTAATCCATTACCAACATCCTTTCTCTCATTCTACTGATAACTTCCCATTCTCCTCTGTTACATTTGTTCTCTTCTACTACCTTTGTTTTCCTTCTGTTGCAGAATTGCCACACTGCTGCTACGGTTCCCTCTTCTTCCTCATTTCTATTATAGATTCTTACCACTCTCATCAACTCTTAAGTGTTCTAGTTCCTAGGTAAAATTTGCCATAGCTTTGCCTATAATTCTACATTCTCAACACACCAAATTACTCACACATTACCACAGCTCAACTTCCCTGCTCAACATATATATATTCACACCAGCACCCCAACGTTACCATTCATGAGCAGCTCAGTCACTCGTTTCAAAGGTTTCTTACTCATCAACAATCAATACTAATTCACTCATCTATTTCCCACTGTCACATTGGTTTACATTTGTTAAGACAATATGCTTACTCTTACTTATACGTTAAACAAAAATCTGTACAGAGGCTTACCTCACGTTTTGCTTCCTTTTTCCTTCCTCTTCTTCCTCTTTCCTTGCTCTTGTTTCCTTTCTTGTTTTTGTTTCTTTACTTCTTGTTTTTAGTTGGCAAAATAACAATGCCTCCAACCCTCTTTAAGATGCCGAATGGCTAAACATGGAAATGGAGTTCACGTGGGTTTTCGGTTTTTCAACTGAAAAGTGCAACAAATGGAAATAAAGAAAGAGTTTGGTCCTTTCTTTACCTTAGAACATGAAGAGGAAGGTGGATCTTGAAGCTCCAAATGGGGTATACCCAAAAAACGAAAATGTGTGTTTTCGAATTTTGGAAAGATAGAAACGTAGCTCTTGTGAGAGGATTACAATGGTGTAATTTTTTGTATTTTTGGAAGAGATTTGAGTGGGTTACAAGAGGAGAGAATAGAGGGTTTGTGTGAGTTTTGCTATTTCTCCATGGCTGTTCGGTGGGAAGCAACCAGAGAAGGAAGAAAGAAAAAATCAGAGAGGGGAAGGAGGTGCTGTACGTGAGAGGAGAAATGGGAATAGGAGAGAGAATTGTGAGTGAGGGAGTAAAGTAATAAAGGTGAGATTACTTTATTGCTTTGTTTGCTTGTAAATAAGAAGGAATAAAGAGAGGTGTGAGTGGGGCTGTGGGATCGGACACACAGAGAGCCCATAAGGGTTTTAAAATCCTTTTTACAATATTGGACACATAAGTCTTGGTTTATTTTGTTTCTACCCCACGACTTCCCGTTTTTGACAGTTTTTACTAATTTCTCATTTTATTGATTTTATTGGTTCTAAAGCTTCACTAATATTTATTAATGATCATTTAGTTGACCAAAATTGTTACGAGTCTATTTGACCCGCTTAAAGTCACGTTTTCCGGTTACCTCGAAAAACGCGCTTTAATGTTCGTTAGTGTTTTTAATCCATTTTGAGGGTCCGTTTTCTTCGGGATTTGTTCCCATATTTATTTAGACTTAATTAAGCCTTTAGAATCCTTATAATACGCTAACCGAGGTCTCATACCTCCTATGGTTATTTAACGCTTATTTAGCGTTTTTCGCTTTTAAAGCGTTTCTTTATTTCGTTTGGATTTATCTTCCCTTACAAATACTTCTTAACCATTATTAGGCTCTTAAATACCTATTAGGATAATTTAATCGCCATATTTAAGGTCGGGGTATTTCAATCTACCCCCCTTAAGAACTTTGTCCTCAAAGTTGTTCGAGGTTATAAGTTTACAATGCTTACTCATTCTTACATGTCTAATACTACGGTTATACAATCTTCCTCTTACTAATTCTCAAATCCATTACTCAAGGTTTCTACATACCATACCCTCCAAATGTACTATAGTTACTCCAATCCGCGCTACTACTAACTATCTGGTTCCTCATTACAAAATTCATACATACATACAGTGCAAAGCTATCCCCAAAGCAATGCAATACACATACAATCCCGCTGGCACTCTGGTCATCTCGACGCAGGACTCCTCTATGTCCCGCTGCCTTTGGAATAATACCACATACTACACTACTATCTTCTCCGGTACGAGCTTCTCACAAATTCTTAACCTTCAGTCTAAGAGAAATACTTCACTACTACCAATTAGAAATTTTCTAACACATAACTCCAAGGTCCAATATATATACATTACTTCTATCCTATGTGTGATTTTTGTGACCACTTAAGGGAGCTTCAAGAATCATTCGACCCTGATGTGATCAGCATCAGTGTTGAACTATCTTTCCACCCCAATTTGTGTTCGGTTTCCCTTGATCTGATCAGGATCAAGTTCGACTTCCCACATCAGTTTCAAACAAGCAAATAATTTAGTTGTTTTCATTTTCTATCTTTTTACTCTTCCTAGTCATTCATACATCTCCAAAGGATGGAGTCAGTCCATCAATCATCCTCACTCTATTTCCCAAATGCTTTACTCCATGGTTCAATCCTAATGCTCATTTCCTCACCTTCACTACTTCCATCCATTACTCACCATCATATCCTATATTCTAACTACGGAATACTACACTTATAAGATTTAGTTGGCTTCAATTGTTTCACATATTTTACTTACGATTCCACTACTCATAAACTTCATTCATCTACTATCCTCATTCATTTTGTACTACTTCTTCAAAGGTTACACTACTTGTGGAGCTCCGTCCACTACTCATTACTTTTCTTTTACTAATACTCTTACACTGGTGTTACAAGATAGGTACATTCCTCCTATGGTATTTGCATGTTTAATGCCTAGTTACCATAATTACAATATGAATGAGTACTTATGTTTATTTAACATAGTACCAATCATCAATTTGATTCTCATTTGTGCTATGCACATTACGGTTTAAGTGTTTTGTTCATAAAACTTACATTAAGCTTTTTCGCTCTACCCCCCTTAAAAGGGATTACGCCCACGTAATCTACCATATGTTATTATTATTAAACATTGGTTTAATCAGTTTGGGCAAACTGAAGCGTTTAGCTTCACTACGGTATACTATAGAATATGCTCTGGTCAAAGGGTCTTAACCATACCAACGGTTTAGTCTTTGCACCAAGAGTTCCTATATGAGTTTATTTAACTCATCGTTAATTCGGTTCTAGCCTATCAGGCTTCAAGGCATTAACAGCCATTGTATTAACTCACTAGGTATATTGTCTCCTAGCTAGGGCCCACTAGCTTCTGCTGCGCGACCCTAATAGCTTGGGTTACTTACCCTTCGTGTTATCATTAATGTGTTATACATCACCTTCTTATCCATCTATTATGTGAATAAGGTTTACTACACAAATGCGGTATTCTTTTACCGTGCTTGAACTCAACAAGTTTAGGATTTATAACCAGCTCTCTGATAATCTGCTGTACATGTTATTCGTGCTTCTACGGTTATTCGTTAAGTTCCTCCGACTTATTGTCGGGCGAGGTTAAGTCACCACTTAGCTGTAGTGCTTCCTCTGTTGTCACTAGCTTTTAAATCATACCAGTTCTTCTGGTTCAGTACAAGTGTTCTTTACTTGTATGACCTTGCATTTCTATGCGTCGGTCCTAGTGACTTTCCTGTATCTCCTTTCACCTTTTATTCCATTGGAATTCACATCTGTGATTGTTAGTGTGTTTCGCACTCTTCGTGCTTCTTTGGCCTTAGGCCGCACGGTTGTTGCTAAGCTTGCTTAATTGGCTTGCCATGTCTGTTGGTGAAAAGAAGGATTTACTACGGTTTACATTCTCCATATCCCTAGCCATCCCATTAGATCATTAGCTGCACCAGTGCAATACCAAAACACTCAGTCATACAGAGTGCAGAGGCGTAAACGCTTGACAGTAAGTCACTTATGTGATAGGAAAGAATATTTCTGTGTGTCATCTCATACTTATACTCCGTGTTATTGCTTAACTATTCCCTCATAGCGGTCGCCTGTTGCGCACCGTATTCTTACTCATTGTACAACATTGCTTTTACTGTTTCTGTTACTGTGGTAGTTCCTCTTTACTCATTGCCATTGTCGTTGGCACCATTTCCTTATGGTGTAAATACACTAGGAGGTTCCTAGTGTTCGTGTGTATGACGGTTGTCGTAGAATACTGCACGTTATCATCTTCCCATTGTGGAGATGTTCTGTTCCCAATTAGGTTTCATGTGTAGGTTAGCTTACCTCACATTCTATCATCATTTGTGATACATCAATTTATGTGATTGCGTACAATTTAACAAGTGTCTTGGTTGACAATGGATAGGAAGTAATTTATCGGGTTACTAGCTCTCTGAGTTGTTGTTCATTCATTGTTTTCAATGTGTATTCACATGATTGTTTTGACAATTACTGTTCTTCCAGTGTGAGCACTAATGATAGGCTCTAGCTGTGTAGTTTACTCTGTCATTGATAATGAAAGTTCTTGTTGAGGGGTTTGTCTCCACTCATAGGTCTAATGACAAGGTTTGCTATGTTGTTGGTTTACACAATGGTCCACTATATGTTTGGGTGTATATGGAGTATGCTTACTCCCTTAAGTCGTAATGGTTTGGAAATCTCATTTCCTTATCCCATCATCCCTTGGCAATATCTATTGCGTGGTTTTATTGTTATAGTAGATGGAAGCCTTTCTAAGGGTTCACATCATCACCGCATTAGTGGTCTTTGGTTAACGAGGGGTACCTTCCCTGGGTTTCTCGTAGTGTCCAAGTGTGGACTAGGCCATGTTGGCATTACCATGATTCTCATGCCTCTGTGCTACCATTGCTACAGAAGGCAGGCTGGTAATTAAGAACTCCGTCGACTGTATACTAGGCTGATGCTCTAGTGACAGTGACACTGGAGTGGCCATTACTCCAAGCCACTCAGAGTGTTGGGTTTGAATTATGGTCCAGTTGTTGATTTCTTGTCGTATGAGGCAATCCCTCTTGCAAGTCTTGTTAGTATTGGTGTGAGTTTTGCAACCGTTTAAGGTTACACACGTAGTTGGTTGATGGCTTTTAAGCCGTACTGCTGCGAGCTATGCTCTTTGCAAGCTGCTTATGCATGTTTCCACTCCTTGTATACCGTCATAGGTTGGAGGTATTATTGGGCTCCATGGTAAGTCGTGACATCACGCTTCCGTTCATAGGAGACCCTTTAGGTAATCTGATGTTAATAGGTGTCTCAATATCTTAGGGCATTTCCTGTTAAGTGAAATCCCTTCGGGTCCCAACCGAGTGTTCGTTCTAACTTTCGTGCTTTTATCATGTCGCTGTTGTTCGACTGTTGTCCATCTAGTCACCCTCAAGGATTGCTCCTGGGTGTTGTTAAATTATGTCGTTACTTCCGGCTGATGGTTATGATATGTTGTCCACTGTACCATCTTGTGGTATCGTTCTTGAGTTGTCCCTTTTTGGGTCATGACGTCTCCCGTCCTTGGGTAGACTGTTTATGCTTGTTCCTAGTACTTGAGACTAGGTTTGAATATCCTCTCCGATTATGGATTGTGCTTCGTAGTAATTTTGTGATTGCTCTTGGGAATTCGCCCCGTTTGTTGAGTATTGTTAGGTTCACGTTAGGCATTCGCCTTAATGTGTTTAGGCTGGGCATTCCATCCAGCTGTCAGGTAATTGCTTGGATTATTTGAGACATATCCAATGTCTATACTTACTAGCATGTGCTCTTTGCACTTCCTAGTTCTTATTCCTCATCTTCAGATGGATTCTCTGAGTTCCTTTATGCTTGATCCTCTGAGGTGTCCAGCTGTCTGGGTTGAACTTACTGATGGTCCGTAGAACGGAGTTGACTACTTCCGTGTGTCGTACACTACATGTATACATACGTGGGGGTACCATGTTGATACGTTACCACTTAACCCAACTATATGTCGGGCCCACAAGCTCTTCGGAGTGCGTTGTCCCAAATCCGTAACGGGTATACTCGTAGTGTTCGTCACACGCCTAGGTGAAGTATTCTGTTGCCAACTCCTCTTGTATCATCCTATGATACTCACCATAATGCTGTTGATCTGGTTTTAAAATCCAAGGTTTTTAAAAGAGGGTTGTGGTTTTGAAAAGAAAAATTTGGGTTTTAAAACAATGGTTCAGTGTTAAAAGGAATCTCCCATGGCATAGCCATGTTTGAGGTCTTGACCAAGTCTAGCTTCTCGCTGACTGGTATGTACTAAGTACAGCGGTCGGGCCGTTAGGCCTTTCCAAGGTCCATACGTCTGGTTGTTAGGATGTGTGATCCTGTGGTTGTTTCGTTACAGTCACCGTACATTACTATGTACTTGTGACGTGTTAGTGTCCCTTTACATATCTCTGTCTTTACTGCACTTGCCGTGGCAAGTGCGTGGTACTGGTGGTTTTTGAGTAATCCTATACCGATCACGGTATGGTTTCCACTTGTGTTTATTAGTCTTGTTGGCGCTTCCCTCGATTTTATTGATCTATAATTGGTATACTCGCTCCTTTAGGTAGCTTCTTGGTGGTCTAGACATGGCTGTCGTAGATCTGGGTACTTCTCCACTCCTTGGAGGTTCCCGTTCTATTTGGTTTAGTGTCATCCTTGTGGCTCGTTCCCACACATTTGTGGTGGTTACTGAGCCTTCCTTGTTTAGGCACTACGCTTGTAGTCCTATTAGTTTATATCTCCTGGTTGTTCTTGTAGTTGTCTGAGCTATATTGGCCAGGTGTTGCAACCTTGATGGCATCGTAGTTTTGAGTTAACCGCTTCCGACTATGTCCTTAGTCGGCTAGCATACCGTTGGTGGTATTATTCAAGTATTACTATCCCGTAGACTTGTGTCTCGGGTTCCGTTACTGCTCCCTTTTCATTCCGTTGCACAGTTAGTGCTTCTGTCCTGCTGTTGGTTGACTAGCTAGGTTTCGCGACTGCTAAGCAGGTCGCCCATGCTGTTGCAAGTTATAGCCTCCTCGTGGTTGGAGTGCTCATTCTACCGCTATTACGTGCGGTGCTGTGGTTCAACGGGATCCATCTCCGGGACTTCCAGCTTTTGGAATCTACCATGTGTCGGTTCTTGTTTACCGTGTGATTGATTCACCACTGCCAGATCGGGTTTCCCGAGTATGAGAAGACATTTCTTCTCTCTGGCGTCCTTTCCCAAGTTACACAGTGGGGTTTGCGGCGGGCGGGACTGGTATTGTAGGTATCCGGTACTCACCGGGAGTTCCTAACTAGCATCTCTCTAGTGCTATCACTCAGCCCATAGCCCTACGCTTCTAATTCCTAACTCGGTATTTCCTAAACTCGGTATTTCCAGTCATCAGAGCGATACTTCGCTCTGATACCACTTTTTGTAACACCCCTACTATTAATACAGTCATTAACGTCCGATCTCCTTACTCATCAGATACACGCAGCGGATACCTACTTACATACACTAGTGATACAATGCCGTTAGCCACCCACGTGGCTAACAAGGCTACTCCTATTACATACAGCATCGGTCTGATGGACCGGAATCCCGAGTACTACACATCTATAATACATACTCCATTCATCAATCAAATACAACAATGCTCCATTCAATACTTACTCCTCCTCATTCCATACAATACAATGTACTTCATCGAGTCTACTAGGATCCTATACATTTATAATGTCTCTTCCAAGTTCATACATACCCTCTAAGAGTCTACATCCACCATTTTCTCACAACTACTTACTTTCTAAGTACAAGGGTGTGCCTCCGGTCTCTTCCTTGACCATACTCGCTTCGGGTACCTGCACACTAAAAATGGTCCCCGAAGGGGTCAGCTTTCACCGAGCATGATAACCGCATACCCCGCGTACTAGTGAGGGTACGCCGACCACTTGGTCGTATACATGCGGTTTATACATTCAAACATACATGCATACATGCTCTTATAGACAATACAAGAATACTTACACAAGCATACATACATACACTTCATTGCATACAGGGAATACAATATACCATCCAATACATACTTACCTTCTTCCGAATACAAATACTCAGTACATACACAAGTACAGTTCTTGTTAGCTTCATTGGTCCACCCGGGTTAATCGGGTGGAGATTACTCTTTTACTCGTTTACTCCATACATACACATACCTACTCATACTCATACTCATACTCATACATACTTACTTTCTTACTCTTACTCAAGTTAAGTCGTCGGGACCCCGGGCAGGGACTACACGGTCCCACCACCGGGCTTTACTGGTTCACTAATCCAGGATGCTACCCACTTAGGGATTTGGGCCGTGGACCAGCTTACGAACCAGGAATCGGATTCAACCTCTTGTGTCTCCTCATCCTCACGCGTGGCCGAAACTATATCGGACTTCTACTCATTCCAATTTACTCACTTAAGTTAGGAGTTAGGTAGTTAGGAATTAGTAGAAGTCAACATCCAACCACATGCACAAATACATTATTCAAGTACACTACAAGGTACAATTACACATCATCATCATTCATACATTTCATGAATTATACAAACTATTGTTCAAGACAAATATCGAGAACAATGTAAACAAGCACAAGTAAGTGCAATATAATCCGATTCGTGCATTTATCTTATTAGGTGGTCAAATAAGCACACAAATCGGGGTAACCAGATTAGGATACAGGGCATGAAGAAAATCATACCTTTCCCGTTGTACTTGTATCCCAACGTTCCTCCGGTATTCACAATCCAAATCCTATGATATACATACAACCAAATAATTAACCTAACTATCATTAATTTAATTCGGTTACTCTTACGTTTCCTAACTCATACTTACTAAGTCTTCACATTCTTATACTTACATTTTATTTACTTACTTTAATTACTAAACGATGGTTTACTTACCTATGTATGCACGTATGTATAGGTGGGTATACATATACATACATACATATACTAACCATAGTCTTATAGTTTTTTTTTTGTAAGTTTTGACCCGACCGAACTTGCGACCGACCTTGCAAGTTCAGTCCAAGTCAGTAGGCTACATCGGGTGAAAATTCCAGGGCCGACCGACCTTGCAAGTCCGGTCCCAAGGTCGGTCCATTCCAGTGAGTTACTTAACGGAAAATTTTAGCCCGACCCACCTTGCAAGTCCGGTCGCAAGGTCGGTCCATTCCAGTAGCTTGCTCGACGGAAATTTTTCTGGCCGACCGAACTTGCATGTCCGGTCGCAAGTCCGGTCGATTCCAGAGATTAATTCCCGTCTTTGTAAATCTGGGCTCGACCGAACTTGCAAGTCCGGTCACAAGTTCGGTCCGGCCCAGCATTTGCATTTTACTTCCGTTTTCAGTCCCATACTTTACCCATTGTTTCTCCAATCTTCTTACATGTAATCTCACATGTTTAAACACTACCTAGGCCCTTCAAATTGCCTAGTTCATCCACTTTACATACTTACTAATTCTTACTTGTACCATTTCATTTCCATTCTATTACTTACTTCTCATTCGCATTCTAGCTTGTTTATACTCCTAATGACCTTAAAAACATCCTGAATTAAGTCCGAATCATCTTATACTATCATTACCATTCACTTCCATATCTTATTATACATTTAAGTACTTATTTTTCACCATTTTAGGTTGGTCCGGGACCTTTCCCAGGTCTTAAGTCCCGGACCAGCTCATTACCAAACTCTCGGTCGGGCCATTTTAAACACCCTGGTCCGGTCCTTATACAGGGAGCAAGTCCCGGACCAGGACCTTGCTGAAGTCTCGAACGGTTTTTCCATATATGGTTTCGGGAGTTGTACAAGGGACCAAGTCCCGGACCCAAGCTCCAGTAAAGTCTCGGTCGGCCCTTTTATTAGCATGGTCCGGGATTTGTACGGGGACCAAGTCCCGGATCCTGCTATGCATTTGACGGATTTTACATTTTCAAGGTCTGTACATTCCAAACTTTGCCCAATTAATTCTCCATTGTTCCTACACTTAATCCCATATGTTTTAGCACCAATTAGTCACCTAAACATGTTTAAACCCATTGCTAATCCATTACCAACATCCTTTCTCTCATTCTACTACTGATAACTTCCCATTCTCCTCTGTTACATTTGTTTCTCTTCTACTACCTTTGTTTTCCTTCTGTTGCAGAATTGCCACACTGCTGCTACGGTTTCCCTCTTCTTCCTCATTTCTATTATAGATTCTTACCACTCTCCATCAACTCTTAAGTGTTCTAGTTCCTAGGTAAAATTTGCCATAGCTTTGCCTATAATTCTACATTCTCAACACACCAATTACTCACACATTACCACAGCTCAACTTCCCTGCTCAACATATATATATTCACACCAGCACCCCCCCACGTTACCATTCATGAGCAGCTCAATCACTCGTTTCAAAGGTTTCTTACTCATCAACAATCAATACTAATTCACTCATCTATTTCCCACTGTCACATTGGTTTACATTTGTTAAGACAATATGCTTACTCTTACTTATACGTTAAACAAAATCTGTACAGAGGCTTACCTCACGTTTTGCTTCCTTTTCCTTCCTCTTCTTCCTCTTTCCTTGCTCTTGTTTCTTTCTTGTTTTTGTTTCTTTACTTCTTGTTTTTAGTTGGCAAAATAACAATCCCTCCAACCCTCTTTAAGATGCCGAATGGCTAAACATGGAAATGGAGTTCACGTGGTTTTTTCGGTTTTTCACTGAAGTGCAATGCAACAATGGAAATAAAGAAAATTTTGGTCCTTTCTTTACCTTAGAAACATGAAGAGGAAGGTGGATCTTGAAGCTCCAAATGGGGTATAAACCCAAAAAAACGAAAATGTGTGTTTTCGAATTTTTGGAAATATAGAAACGTACTCTTGGTGAAGGATTACAATGGTGTAATGTTAACCCCTACTACGCACAACACATTACTTGAATCGCAGCGGAAAATAAACGACTAAACAGTAACTAAACGATTGGTGCTACAACGCCGTCAACCACCCACGTGGTTAACAAGGCTGAATAAATACAAGTGTACCGGTCTGATGATCAGACTCCCGAGCATAGAACTAATAACCATATATATACATCAACAAAATACCGAGTGTTTACATAAATCCTTCCCTGTATACCGTCACTGTAACCTGTCATAATCAAGTATATAATACGCCACGGGAGCACAGGCGCATCCCGGGCAAACATCCAAAAGTACTCCAAAAGTAACTACACCCTAGGATCTAGAGCCACTCCGCTTCTTCGATCCTCATCCTGCAGTAAAAGAAATATGGATCCCCCGAGGGGTCAGCAACCCTTGGCTGGCATGGTTAACGCGCAGCCCATCGACTACCGGAATGCGCGCAACTATTTGTCATGATGACATGGTATTTATTTTAAAACACACATTCATACATATATAACATAACATGGGTATTGTACACATCACAACACACATCACACACATACAATTCCTTTTAGGAAGAGAACCAACACAGTTAGTCCCCATTGAGAGCCTAGAGAATGTTGCCATGCTCATACTTAGCTCGTTACATAACTCGTTACCGTCCGGTTAGATTGAACGGTTAACTTAACACAAGGTGCCTCGGATATAGTGATCCAAGCACACCGAAATAACACATAGTATGCCCCTGTGGCCCGACGTGAGTCAGTAAAATAGCCTTGGTTAAGCTAAAGGGAAGGTTAGAAACCAAATTGGAAACTTAACCATAACATACAGAGAGAATCGAACCGGTTATGACATCGACTCCCATACTCACACGCGTGGCCGGAACAGACCGGACTCCTCACTTCCCCCGTTAGCCCTTGTTAGTAGTTCATCATTGAACACAACAAAATTCACAATCATAGGTCAAGTCTTGTTAGACACACACAAGGGGAGAGAGAGTCATACTCAACAACATAATAATATTTAACAACTGTAAACTCTTTACATGGCTTAATCTTACAAAGTCATAAACACACAGAAAAACACAACAACACACAAGCCGGTGTAAACCGGTAGGCAACAGACTGCAAGAAAACCATACCTTGGTCCTTGCCTCGACTTGATTTCCACCTTGCGAGAATCCTAAACATTAGTAACGTCGGTTAATTATTTATTTAACTTCAAACTTACTAAGTATTTAACATGATTGTATGACATGTTTTAGTGTCTATTATACCCTAGGTTACCTTCATTATACACCCTAGGGTTAACTACATAAGTCACATTCTTTTCTGTTTTTTTTTTTTACAAGTTAAGGTCCGACCGACCTTGCCGACCGGACTTACCCAAGTCCGGTCGATTCCAGAACACATTTCCGTTAAAATTTTCTACTCCGACCGACCTTGTAAGTCCGGTCGCATGTTCGGTCTTTTCCCGAGAGTTTCTTCCCTTTGTAATTTAGCCCGACCGGACTTGCCAAGTCCGGTCCTATGTCCGGTCGATTCCAGTAACTCAATCCGTACACAAATACAAGCCCGACCGACCTGCAAGTCCGGTCCCCAAGGTCGGTCCATTCCAGAAGCTATTTCTCGCAGGGTAAACTGGGCCCGACCGAACTTGCAAGTCCGGTCGCAAGTCCGGTCTGCCCCAAATCTTTGTTTTCCTTTTTACATTCAACTCCAAACTTCACCCCATATACCCTAGTACTCCCTACCTACCTCATTTGGGCACTTTAAAACACCTCAAGACATCCTTAAACACTCATAAACTCATTTTCTAATTCCTTAAACCTTTACTCATCTCTTCACAAAATTCCTAACACTTACAATGTTTTCTCCTAGTTTTTCAAGTGGTGTTTCATACCTATGATAAACTATCCCAAAAGCTTTCTCCTTATTTTAACATCATCTCCCAAGCATCATCTCTCACAACTAACTCCTTATATCCTTCTTGAAACTCTTTTCCTAGTGTACACTTCTCCTTATTTTACCAAAGTTTGCCTAGGTATTTACCTAAGTCCCAAAGTGACTTTGGTACTTACTAAATCTCAAGATCATGCCTAAGTCCTTATTACACTCTAGAGTACTTCCTAGTTCATCAAAATTCCTTTAAAACATCATGAACTCCTTATTCATTTCCTAAATTTCTCTCAACTCACCAACCTTATGTAAACACTTAGAACTTCTTACTTCTTACCTAAATTTTGACATGGATTCCCCTAGAACATTACTAACCAAAACACGTTGTTTTTACCAACAAACAACAAGAACACTAAAAATCCACAAGCACTTATTATACACAAACTCCACTCACAAAGCACTACATCACAATATAGTGCATAACTTAAATTGCATGGCACTTAGGCCCTTAAATGCTAAATCATAAACACTGAATTTCCACAATATATTTGCCTTTAACCTGCAAATACACTCAACAAGACATATGTTATTTTACTAGTCTCCTTGAGAACATTTACTAGGTCATTACCATTTGCTCTTTAGGTAGTTTTAATAAGCATTTATAAGCTCATTTCTCCTAAGGCATTAAACAACATAAGGTTATAGATTTACCTCTTTTCCAAACAATTTCTTTCTTGTTTCTCTACAAACCGGTAGGGTATTTGATTCCTTGTCAAGTTCTAAACAATATACAAACATTATAATGAGTATTCAAGCTATAAGCTTCATCTCATTGTAAACCCTAATTTTACATTGTTTCAAAAACATTAATGTAGTTGTTTTACCTTGATCTTTGAAGAGAGTTTGAATATATAAACAAGAGAGGACTCCACCTAGTCCATGAAGAGTTGAAATGAAGCTAGAACAAAGTCACACAAAGAGCTATATCAATGTGTATTCTCGGTCAAGGTAAGAACATGGAGGAAACATGATTTTTCTTTGAGATTCCTTACCTAGAAGCAAAGGAGAGTAATAATATGTCAAAATACAAGCTCAAGCTCCTTCAATGGTGGAACACCTTGGCACCGAAATGGGCTCTTGGAGTTTTGAGAAGATAGGAATGAAGAGCTTGATGAGAGGAAGAGATTGGTGGTCTTAGAATTTGATTTGGACAAGTGAGCTAATTTAACAAGAGGTCAAAGATGGAGTTCTAATGGTGGTGGTGTATTTACCGTGGAAGAAAGGAAAGAGGTGTGGAACCGTGTGAACAAGGGAGGAAATGAGAGAATGAGATAGAATTTGCTTTTAAGAGATATTTATGCTTATAAAGTAAAAAGTAAGTTTACTTAGTTTTCTTTACTTACTTATTATATCAACTAGAGAGTGGTGAGTCACCACACTTAAAAACGGCCCCCTTTATTAGTGTGAGGGTATTTTAGTCTTTGTTTGTCAATTTAATTACTAATACAACATATGTTATAAACTAGCTTATAAAAATCACTATTCACCTAAACAAGGCACTTAGAAGTGAAATTTTTGATTTCCCATTAATATAGCCACCCAATGTGATACTATATAGTACACATATATATTTAAGAGTAATGATGGACATTTAGCCATTCAAAACTCATTTACAAGACATTTTTCAAAAATGTGCTTTAAGACTTCTTAAAGCACATTTTGTGTTTTAACTTGTTTTCAAGCTTGGTTTTCTTTGGTAATTGGTTTAATAGTTCATTAGTATATAAATGAGGTCTTGGTAAGCTCATTAGGTCTTACCCAAGTTTATCCCAAGCTTAGAGCACATTTTGGCTCTTATATTGACTTTAAAGCACTTTTTGTGTTTTCTTTAGTTTTAAATTTGTTTACTAAGGTTTCTAAGACTCTTTTTAGTCTATTACACCCTATTTAGGTGTTTAAACAACATACTAGGTTTGGGGTATTTCAATCTACCCCCCTTAAAAGAACGTGTCCCCAAAGTTCATACTTCCACATAACCTAAACATTAGAACATGAGAACACATATCAACAACACTTCTATATCACATTAACAACATCTTTACATCATATCGGACACATGGTCCAACAACAAAACATCACACTCATTCAGACTCAGCGGTCTGTAAATTAACAACATGACAACACAAACACAGACAATGTATTCAAATACATGTCATACGCATAACCGAAACGGCTCTACCCCCTTAAATAGGGTACGCCCCGTACCCTATACATACAAACACTAAGAAGTAAACAACGACGGGTACTTTGCCTTTATCTATCTTCCAGCTCCCAAGTGGCCTCCTCGACGTCCTGGTTTAGACCAGAGAACCTTCACCAGTCTCACAGACTTATGGCGAGTGTCTCGAGTCTTAGTGTCCAGATTCCGTACCGGAGTCTCCACTGATCGCATGGTCGGCTCTAAAGTTAGCCTTTCAGGCTGAAGCACATGAGACGGATGAGACATATACTTCTTCAACTGGGACACATGAAATACATCATGTACCTTGCCCAGCTCGGCGGGTAAGTCAAGTCTATAAGCTACCGGGCCGATCCGCTCCGTCACAACATAAGGCCCCACATATTTTGGGCTCAACTTGCCCTTCTGGCCAAAACAAACACTCCCTTCATGGGGGTTACTCTCAAAAATACCTGATCGCCCACGGCGAACTCCAGGTCACGTCGGCGCACATCTGCGTACGACTTCTGTCTATCCTGAGCTGCTTTCATGTTAGCCCGGATCTGGCGAACTCTGCCTGAACTTGCTCAAGATACTCTGGTCCTATAATGACCGTCTCACTCGACTCATCCCAGCATAATGGCGTGCGGCATGGTCTACCGTACAATGCCTGGAAAGGAGACATCTTGATCGATGCATGATACTGTTGTGTAACTGAACTCGATCAGATGTAACTTATCAATCCAGCTGGTATGAAAGTCAAGTGCACATGCACGTAGCATATCCTCAAGTGTCTGAATAGTGCGCTCACTCTGACCATCGGTCTGTGGGTGTGAAACGCTGTACTCAATTTCAGTTCAGTACCCAACGCTTCTCGCGTAGACTTCCAATATCTGGATCAGGAATCTGGTATCTCTGTCAGATACAATCGTCGTTGGTACACCATGATGTCTTACAATTTCTTTGTCGAAGAGTTCTGCCAATGTTGCCACTTTCCAGGTGTCCTTCATCGGAATGAATCGGGCCACCTTGGTCAGTCGTCTACCACACCCAAATTCTAATCAGACCTCCCCTTGTTGCGGAAGCCCTACCACGAAGTCAATAGATATGTCATGGAACTTCCACTCCGGCACTGGCATTTGCTGCACCATACCACCAGGCCGTCGGTGCTCAAACTTGACCTTCTGACAAGTGAGACACCTCAACACATAGTCATTCACATCCTTTTTCATTCCAGCCCACCAGAAATATCTTTTCATACCTTTATACATCTTTGAAGCTCGGGGTGAATCGAAGTAGTAGAACAATGGGATTCACTCAATATGCGCTCCTTCAACTCAGCGCTACTCCTGGGTATACACAACCGGCCATTAAGCCTAATCAGGTCATCATCGTGAGTCTGAAGTCGTACTTCTGACCTCGAATGTGCCATCAATAAGCTTCTGCCTAATCTCCACCATATACTGATCCGTCATCTGAGCACTCCGCCACCTCTTCAACCAAGCCAGTATGAGAGACTAGCGAATGGAGAGAGTGCTCGGCGACCTCAATGCTAACCTCGTTTCGTCTACCACATTTGCCTTACCCTCCTTGTACTGTAAATTGATGTCATAATCATTCAGAAATTACCCACCTTCTTTGCCTCATGTTCAACTCCTTCTGAGTGAACAAGTACTTTAAACTCTTGTGGTCAGAATAAATCGTCACACTTACCCCATACAAGTGATGTCGCCATATCTTCAGTGCGAAGACAATGGCCCCCAATTCTAAGTCGTGGGTAGGGGTAGTTCTCCTCATGCTTTTTCAGCTGTCGGGAGGCGTAAGCTACGACCTTCCCGTGTTGCATCAACACACAACCCATACCCCTGCCTGATGCGTCGCAATAGACTTCAAAACCATCTGGACCGTCTGGTAATGTCAGAACCGGTGCCGATGTCAGAGCATCCTTGAGACTCGCGAAAGAACTCTCACAGTCGACTGTCCACTCGAATGGTGCATCCTTTTTCATCAAGGAAGTCATCGGCTTCGAGACACTGGAGAAGTTCTTCACAAATCTCCTATAATAACCTGCCAGACCGAGGAAGCTCCTGATGTCGGTAACTGTCTTCGGCCTAGGCCAGGTGCGCCACTGCATCTATCTTTGCCGGATCAACAGCGATCCCGCGCCTCAGAAATCACATGTCCAAGGAAGGATACTTGGTTCAACCAAATTCACACTTAGAAAATTTAGCATACAGCTGATTCTTTCTCAACGTTTGCAATACATCTCCAGGTGGCTTTCATGCTCACCTCTCGATTTCGAATACACAAGTATGTCATCGATGAAGACTACCACTGATTTGTCCAACTGATCTTGGAACAAACGGTTCATTAAGTCCATGAACTTTGCTGGTGCATTTGACAAGCCAAACGGCATAACTGTGAACTCATAATGCCCATACCTAGTTCCGAAAGCTGTTTTTTCGATATCACTGTCACGGATGGCAATCTGGTGGTATCCGGAACGTAGGTCTATCTTGGAGAATACTGATGCTCCCCTCAGCTGATCAAATAGGTCGTCGATGCGTGGTAAGGGGTAACGGTTCTTCACCGTAACAGCATTCAGCTCCCGATAATCAATACACAGGCGGAGGCTACCGTCCTTCTTCTTCACGAAGAGGACCAGCGCTCCCCATGGTGAAACACTAGGGCGGATAAAGCCCTTGTCGAGTAGGTCTCTCAGCTGCTCCTTGAGCTCTGTCATCTTGCTGGAGCCATACGGTAAGGTGCTTTCGCAATGGTCCGGTGCCCGGAACTAGATCAATCTCAAACTCAACCTCTCGTGCTGGCGGCATGCCCGGCAGTTCCTTAGGAAATACTCAGGAACTCCGACACTACCGGCACATCTGGGCTAAACTCTGAATCTCTCTCTATGTCCTGGACATAGCAGAGGTATACATCACTCCCTCGTCGTAACTCGTGATACATAGCCATGGCGGTGATGATCTGTGTCGAAGGCTCCCTGGGCCTCTGGCGGTAAGATATGGTAACCCCAGATGGACTCCGAAGAAGCAGTCGATGCTCGGCACACAGGATTCTGCCCTTGTACCGCTCCAACCAGTTCATCCCGACAATCACATCAAAGCCTAGTCCGTCGAACTCTATCAAGTCGATCGGAAACTCTTCACCCCTGATTCGAACAATAGCATCTCGGTAGTAGCGGGTACATCTGATCCGCTCTTTCAACGGGAGAGTAACCACGAAGTCTGGCATCTCTTCACCGTCTAACCCCAGCCTCTTCGCAAATGATAGCGAAATGAATGTGTGTGAGGCTCCAGAGTCGAACAAGATCGATGCATCCACGCCATTCACTGGAAAGGTACCGGTGAGGATTGTGCCGCTCTTGCCGGCTTCTGCCTTATTGCAGACACTCAGTATACCTCCCGTTCCGAGTGCACAGCCTAATTCATTGGCAAACTAATAAGTATTGGGTAACAACACGGTTTATATGCTTCAAACAACTCCACTTTATTCATTAACACACTCTTTTACAACGTTCATGGCTTATACTGTCGCCATGATTCACACTTACAACATCCTTAATACATACTGGTTTGTCACATAATTATACAAGGCTTAAAACTGTCTGAAGGTCAAATTCAAACGTCCGGGTTTCATGTGTGTGGCATTGATCACTGCCGACGGTGCGGTATTCAGTTTGATCTTTCTGATGCCATGGTATAGCATCCTTGATTGCCCACCCATGATTAGTACATCTCCCGATTTCAGCAGTAGCTTCTTTGCGAGGTCAGCACGCTTCTGCTCGCCATACACAAACACTGCGGTATCACCAATGGACCAAGACACCACGGGTACTCCCTTACTTAGGGACTCGGGTGACTCGTCCTTGTCTTGATGTATACCTAACCGTCCACCTTTCTGGTAGAAGTTCACAATGCATAGATCTGCTTTTACACTTGGAATTGATCCGTTTCAACTTGTTGAGCAATTCCCACGGCGTGGTTAACGACCGCATGGAACTCCTCTGGTATACTTGATACTGTTGCTCCATCTTCAGCTCGCACTTCTTGATATGACTTGGTGTAAGGGTTCCAGTCCTTACCCATGCACATCATCTTCAATTGCATCCTTGCTCCGTTCGGGTATTCGGGTGTGTAGAACCCTCCTGGTTTTGGTCCAAGTTCGTCGCATCGTCTGATGATATGGATTTGTGCTTCCGGTGTCAGGTATCCATTTAAAAGTATCATACCTGGCTGGATGACCTGACATTGCTCCAATGGAAGGTCGGTGATGTTGATGGTGGTTTCTTCAGGGTTTGGTGTGGGTGGGATTGGATAACATATATTGAAAGTTCCTTTAAGTTTAGAGTACTCTAATTAGGTAAATCTCATACTATACTTTATTTATTTACTCACATGGTTGTTTATTTAAACTCACTCACACACATGCATGAAATGCGGTATGCAGACACTTATTGATTCAACAGTTTAGGAGGTACCTGGTCTAGAAGAGGGCCCTGGCGCCTGAGACCGGTCCACCACATTCAGGGTGGCCTTGTTGGACCCCGACCCCTTCCCCTTCTGGGACTCCGTGTACCTCTGATCTGGGGTGGGGGTGGTGGTTTGCCGTTCCTGGCCATCGGTGGTCGTAGTGGCCTTACCCTTCCATTGCCCCTTGGGCCTGTAGTTCCTACTGTTTGGTTTCTGCCAGCATTCATGATTGCGGTGACCCATCTTCTTACAGTATCGGCACTGAACATCGTTACCCTTGCAGTCCTTGCCGGGGTGGTCTCCGTTGCACCACTTGCAGTAATAGTGGCGCTCCGGTCCAGAGCCCGTGCTAGCTGCTATCACAATACACAATCAATACTTGTTCCACAACTTATCAACGTATACTCTAATTTATCACACAGGATTAGACAATTACCCTTAGGTGGGTAAGAACGTAGGGGCTTGGCCGCATACGCATAGGTGAGCTGTAGAGGCTCCTCAGCGGTGGTGGTCTGGGTCTGGCCCTTGCCACCTTGTTGCTGTCCTTTCTGGGAATGGGGTATGATTTCTTCTCTTCCCTCCCCACTGCCCTTGCGTGCCTTGGCCCTCGTTCTGAGCCTTGCGCTTGAGCGCACTCTCCTCGTCCCTCAGACGGACGGTGATCTCCACAATAGCAGCGGCATGATAGCACTCCTATATTTAGGGTGTCAGTTATGCCCCGCCAAATAAACTCACAACACATTAACATATCGTACACACTTATTCACATTACACTGTAGTTCCTTTACCTGCAAAGTGGTATATCCAGTAGGCCCCATGCCGTAGCGTAGGCGATAGTTCAGTCCGTTGTAGAAACGGTTCACAAGGATCCGGTCTGAGTAACCCAGATCCGGTAGCAGGTGGATAAGTCCGATAAAGGCTGAGTAGTACTCATCTACCGTCATCTTATCCCCTTGCCTCAGATTGTCCAACTCCAGGCGCTTGGCCTCTTGCACATGTATAGGGTAGTATTTGGCTCGCAGCAGAGCCGTGTACTCCCTCCACTGAAAGGTCGGGTCAGCAACTCTGCCCTCTCGCACAAGCTTCCACCAGTTTTGTGCCGAGCCCTTCAAGTAGTAAGCAGCAAGTCATACCTTGACCTGCTCAGGTGGTGCTAGGGTTTCGAAGGCGGTCTCCATCTCGGAGATGTACGCCTCGAGCTTACGGGGATCGGTCTCCCCACTGAATGAGGGCGGCCTCAGATCAGCCAACGCCTTGACCCAATTGGTCTCTCGTGGCGGTGGTGGTGGTGGCTGAACTCCGGGCTGTAGCCCTTGCTGTATAGCAGCAACCAAATCGGGTACCAGCTGGGATACGGCGGCTGCAACTGCCTCAGCCATGGTCTGTGTCGTAGTATCCTCGCCCTGGTCACCCAAACCTCCAGTACCGCGCCCGCGGCCTCTACCTCGTGGTCTACCTGCCATCTGAATTTATATGAACATCTCATTAGCATTATGCTTGCACACTTATCGGTCCAACGATTGTAACGCTTCCCGATAATAAGGTATCTCCACACTTAGTTAGTGGTCAACCTTTCCAAATCTGTTCACTTAGTATCTGTAGTTAGGTTTCCTAACTCGGTATATCCCTAAGCTCGGTATTCTAGTCATCAGAGCGATACTTCGCTCTGATACCACTTTTTGTAACACCCCTACTACGCACAACACATTACTTGAAATCGCAGCAGAAAATAAACGACTAAACAGTAACTAAACGATTGGTACTACAACGCCGTCAACCACCCACGTGGTTAACAAGGCTGAATAAATACAAGTGTACCGGTGATGATCAGACTCCCGAGCATAGAACTAATAACCATATATATACATCAACAAAATACCGAGTGTTTACAAAATCCTTCCCTGTATACCGTCACTGTAAACTGTCATAATCAAGTATATAATACGCCACGGGAGCACAGGCGTATCCGGGCAAACATCCAAAAGTACTCCAAAGTAAACTACACCCTAGGATCTAGAGCCACTCCGCTTCTTCGATCCTCATCCTGCAGTAAAAGAAATATGGATCCCCGAGGGGGTCAGCAACCCTTGGCTGGCATGGTTAACGCGCAGCCCATCGACTACCGGAATGCGCGCAAACTATTTGTCATGATGACATGGTATTTATTTTAAAACACACAATTCATACATATATAACATAACATGGGTATTGTACACATCACAACACACATCACACACATACAATTCCTTTTAGGAAGAGAACCAACACCGTTAGTCCCCATTGAGAGCCTAGAGAATGTTGCCATGCTCATACTTAGCTCGTTACATAACTCGTTACCGTCCGGTTAGATTGAACGGTTAACTTAACACAAGGTGCCTCGGATATAGTGATCCAAGCACACCGAAATAACACATAGTATGCCCTGTGGCCCGACATGAGTCAGTAAAATAGCCTTGGTTAAGCTAAAGGGAAGGTTAGAAACCAAATTGGAAACTTAACCATAACATACAGAGAGAATCGAACCGGTTATGACATCGACTCCCATACTCACACGCGTGGCCGGAACAGACCGGACTCCTCACTTCCCCCGTTAGCCCTTGTTAGTAGTTCATCATTGAACACAACAAACAATTCACAATCATAGGTCAAGTCTTGTTAGACACACACAAGGGGAGAGAGAGTCATACTTAACAACATAATGATATTTAACAACGGTAAACTCTTTACATGGCTTAATCTTACAAAGTCATAAACACACAGAAAAGCGAACAACACACAAGCCGGTGTAAACCGGTAGGCAACAGACTGCAAGAAAACCATACCCTTGGTCCTTGCCTCGACTGATTTCCACCTTGCGAGAATCCTAAACACATTAGTAACATCGGTTAATTATTTATTTAACTTCAAACTTACTAAGTATTTAACATGATTGTATGACATGTTTTAGTGTCTATTATACCCTAGGTTACCTTCATTATACACCCTAGGGTTAACTATATAAGTCACATTCTTTCTGTTTTTTGTTTTTTTTTTTACAAGTTAAGGTCCGACCGACCTTGCCGACCGGACTTACCCAAGTCCGGTCGATTCCAGAACACATTTCCGTTAAATTTTCTACTCCGACCGACTTGTAAGTCCAGTCGCATGTTCGGTCTTTTCCCGAGAGTTTCTTCCCTTTGTAAATTTAGCCCGACCGGACTTGCCAAGTCCGGTCCTATGTCCGGTCGATTCCAGTAACTCAATCCGTACACAAAATACAAGCCCGACCGACCTTGCAAGTCCGGTCCCCAAGGTCGGTCCATTCCAGAAGCTATTTCTCGCAGGGTAAACTGGGCCCGACCGAACTTGCAAGTCCGGTCGCAAGTCCGGTCTGCCCCAAATCTTTGTTTTCCTTTTTACATTCAACTCCAAACTTCACCCCATATACCCTAGTACTCCCTAACCTCATTTGGGCACTTTAAACACACCTCAAGACATCCTTAAACACTCATAAACTCATTTTCTAATTCCTTAAACCTTACTCATCTCTTCACAAAATTCCTAACACTTACAATGTTTTCTCCTAGTTTTTCAAGTGGTGTTTCATACCTATGATAACTACTATCCCACAAGCTTTCTCCGTATTTTAACATCATCTCCCAAGCATCATCTCTCACAACTAACTCCTTATATCCTTCTTGAAACTCTTTTCCTAGTGTACACTTCTCCTTATTTTACCAAAGTTTGCCTAGGTATTTACCTAAGTCCCAAAGTGACTTTGGTACTTACTAAATCTCAAGATCATGCCTAAGTCCTTATTACACTCTAGAGTACTTCCTAGTTCATCAAAATTCCTTTAAAACATCATGAACTCCTTATTCATTTCCTACATTCTCTAACTCACCAAACCTTATGTAAACACTTAGATGAAATACCCAAACCTCGATATGTTGGTTAAATGTTAAACTATGGTATTTAAAGGCTAAAAGTGCCTTAAACACATCAATGAACAGTTTAAACCATAGTAAAACACAATAAAATACTAAGACACAGTTTGAGCAAAAACATGCTCTAAACTTGGAGTGAACTTGGTTAGGACCCAAAGAGCCTACCAAGACTTTGTAAAATTCAATTATGATTTAATAAGGCTAATTAAGTCCTTAGGGAATGTTGGTGGACAATTAAATCAAAACAAAACACAAGGAAACACCTTAAGGTCAATTTAAGCAAATAATTGCTCTAGACTTGGTTAACCTTGTATAACACTTAAAGGTCATACCTATACCTTATAAATATGTTAAAGAACATATTAAATCAGTAACCAAAGAAAACCAAGCTTGAAAACAAGTTTAAATACAAAATGTGCTTAAAGGAGTCTTAAAGCACATTTTTGGAAAAATTGTCTTGTAAATGAGTTTTGACTGGCTAAATGTCCATCATTACTCTTTAATAAATATGTGAACTAATTTGTAACACATTTGGAAGTCTATATCAATGGGAAATCAAAAATTTCACATCTATGTGCCTTGTTTTTATGAATAGTGACTTTAATAAGCTAGTTTGTAACATATGTTGTTACAAGTAATTAAATGGGTCAATAAGGACTAAAATACCCCTAAGTAAAGATGGGGGCCGGTTTTCATGTGTGACTCACCACATGTGAACAAATTAATAAGCTAAATAATGGTAAAGCAAAGGTATTACTTACTTTAACTACTTAATATCTCCAAAAGCAAATTCTATCTTCATTTCTCCTTTCCTTCTCCATTTCACACGGCTGCATCCTCTCTTCTATCTTCTTCTTCCTTCTCCATCGGATATGCTACAGCTCCAGCACCATCTTCAAGCTTTGACCACATGTAACTCCTAGCTCCATGGTCCAAATTTAATTTCGAGACCACCGTTCTTCTAGTTGGAGCAAGCTCTACAACCTTGTCTTTTCAAATCTTCAAAAGCCTCATTTTGGTGCCATGGAGATTCACTATTGAAGGAGCTTGACCACATCTTTTTACACCTTGTTGTTCTCCTTTGCTTCAAGGTAAGGAAACTCAAAGAAAAATGAAGTTTCCCTCAGGTTTTGGTGCTGTCCGAAAATTCACCATTAATGGTGTCCTCTCTTGTTCTTCCATAGCTTCATTTCAACCTTTCATGGACTAGGTGGAGTCCTCTCTTGGTATATATCCAACTCTCTTCAAGATCTAAGGTAAAACAACTATCCTTGTGTGTTAAGACAATATGTATAACCTAGGGTTTGTAAGTGAGTTTAAGCATGAAGCTTGAATGCTCATTGGTTGTACTTGTGTGTTGGTTAGAACATTTGCAAGTAACCAAGTGCTCTTGCCGATTTCCAAACAAGGAAGAACAAGAATGTTCAAGTAAAATCTGGAAGGAAGGAGGTAAACAAACTATCTCAATGTGATTTAAATGCCAATGGTAAATGAGCTAGTGAAATGCTCTCAAGAGTTTATTAAGGGCATATGTATTGTTGGGTGTATTTGCAGGTCAAAGGCAATATATACTTGTGGAAATTCAGTGTTTAAGGTTTAAGCAATTTAAGGGCCTAAGAGCCATGTTATTTAAGGGCCTAAGAGCCATGTTATTTAAGGGCCTAAGTGCCAAGCAATTTAAGTTAAGCACTATATGGTGTTGTGGTGTTCTTGATGGTTTAGGTGATCTTGAATGCTTAATGGGAAAACTATGAGTTTTGGAATGATGATATGCTAAGAGAACCTATGGCGAAAATTTGTAAAATATATAAGGTGTTTTAAGGTGCTACAAGGATTTAGGCATTATCTTGGAGGTTCTAGAAATCAAATGGGTTTGTTTAGGAAGTACTAAAGTCTTGGAGAAGTTTGTTTAAAGTTTAGGTAATGCTGGTGAATAAGAAGAGAAAGATGTTTGGTTAAGGCTTTGAGAAAGAAAGCATTTTGGGATAGTTGTAATCAATGGTGAGAAACACCATTTAGAAACCTAGAGTCAAATGTTATAAGTGTTGGTGTATGTATAAGAAAATTGGGTAACAAGTTGGACAATGTTTTAAGGTGAATCGAAGTGGTATTTTGGCATTAGAATATACCTAAGATCATATGGTAAGTTTATACAATTAATGGAGGTGGAGAACTAAGGCAACAACACTTGAAAAATGCAATTTTAACAATTCTGTAGGTTTGGTCCGGGACCTAGGTTATGGTTCAAGTCCCGGACTATGCATGAAAATAGGCCGAGAGTGCACCACTGGTTTGGTCCGGGACTTGGGGTGGGTACAAGGTCCCGGACCACCTTCTAAATACGCCGAAGGTTTTCCTAATGTGTTGGTCCGGGACTTAAGGTAAGGACCAAGTCCCGGACCACTCTAAAATTGTTGTTTAAGGTATGAAAATGTTGTTTAATGATGGGGATTGATGGATAATGATGTTGTAAGGTTGTTAAGGACATGTTTGGTGAGTTATAATGACAATTTGGTGGGTGAGAAGTTGGAATAAAATGTGAGAGTAAAACAAGTTAAAAATGTTAAGGTATTTAACTAGTCAAACGGGGTTAACCATAGTCATTCGGCGTTACACAAACATGTTACCCCGATGTTAATGAAGGTAACTTTAATGTACCAGTTGTTCGAGAATTGTTCGAGGAACATAAGTGGACATGGTGGAGTGGACTCCGGAGACAGGTATGGTTTCTTGCAACCTGTGTCCTACCGGATTACACCGGCTTGTATGCCAATGTGTTTTTCTGAGTGTTTGCCACCTTGTAAGATCAAAAATGTAATGAGTTTATAGTAATTCATTTATGTGGCGTAATAGGTCCCGATACCGTTTGACCTCAAATAGGTGTTAAACCTTAGCTAACCAAATCTAGGTACACAGGAGATATCGGTATTCGGATTTAACGACCCAAACCTTGGGAACGTTCTAACCACGGCTATGCGTGAGTTAGTTGTGTGATGGTGTTATGTGCAAGTGTGTGAATCTCCCTTGCGTGTTTAACTCGGTTTGATACCGTATGGTGTGTGGATGTGATAGGTCCCATAAGGGAGCTCTAACTACTTAACTATAAGTATATGTGTACTAATGGGGGGTGAGGAGACCGGTCATGTTCCGGCCACGCGTGTGATGGACGGGGGTCGATGTCATACCCGGTTCGACTCTCTTAGGTATGTTATGGTTGTTTACTCATTGGGTTTCCAATCTTCCCTTTAGCTTAACCAAAGCTATATTACTGACTCACGTCGGTTTACTGGGGCATACAATGGTTGTACGGTGTGATTGGATTACTATATCCGACGCACCTTAGTGTGAAGTTATCCGTTCATTTAAAGAAACGGTAGCGTGTTATGGTATGAGTTTAACATGAGTTTGGCAACATTCTCTAGGCTCAAAAGTGAACTAATCAGGGTCGGGTCGGTTCCTTAAGAGAACCGTACCCGTTGTGTTGTGTGTTTATGGTTTACATGCATGATTCAAATATAATCAACCGCATGCTAAGACGACAATTAGCTGTGCGTGGCCCGGTAGCATACGGGCTGCGGGATTACCATACCAGCAAAGGTGCTGAGCCCCTTGGGGGCCACCCTTTTCTTCCTTTTTTATTTTAGGTACAAGGAGCTGGAAGCCGTTCGAGAGTAGGACGGGTGGTTGTTTATACATGGGTAGCCTTTAACGGTGTATGTATTATAGGTGTAGTAAGACCGAATTGTTATCGGCATTGGTTCATTAATACTCGGTACAGTGGGGGATGTATATGTAAAATAATTGTTGGAAATGGAATAAGGATTTTATTGTGTAGTTGCTCGGGGATCTAGTCCATCAGACCGATACAATGTGTATGTATTAGCCTTGTTAACCACGTAGGTGGTTAACGGCGTGTAACACCAACGGACTAAGTAATGTGATGGTTTATGTTTTCCGCTGCAGATGGTTGCAAAGTGCGTTGTTATGGGTGGGGTGTTACAAAAAGTGGTATCAGAGCGAAGTATCGCTCTGATGACTGAATAACCGAGCTTAGGAAGTACCGAGTTAAGATTTTAGTACTTTGGGTTAAGGGTTGAGTGATAGCGTGAGAGATACGCTAGTTAGGAAATACCAGTGTGTACTGGATACCTACTATATCCATCCCGCCCTCCACAACCCCTATTTTATGACTTGGGGAGGAACGCTAGAGAGATGAAAGTCCTCTCATACTCGGGAAACCCGATCTGGTTCTTATTAAATATTTCTGTAAGTATGGTGAACCTGTCATACGGTAGATTCTGAAAATTAGAAATCCCGGAGACGGTTCCCAGGTGATCAACTGTAACCGCACTTGATAGCAAAGAATGAAGAATCTTGTGTATAGAAGAATGAAATTTCCGGCAACTTGGGTCGACATGTCGAGCAGTCGAAAACTACCAGCTTGCAACAGGCAAGAAGTGAAGTAATGTAACCCGAGACAAGTGTCTGCGGGACTACAATATTAAATAAGGACACCAACGGTATACTAACCGACAAAGGAACTACAACGTCGTACCCAAACAAGAGACAAGTCTCAGTAACCACGACAAATGCGTGGAACGGGCTACGAAGGAGATACAGTGCTAAGTAAAGGAAAAAAAAAAGGGGACTCCAAGAACGGGGAGCACCCCAGTTAATGATTATTATGTGAAGACAGTGAGAAGTCATCCAAAGGATTATTGCCAAAACTGTAAGGTCAAGCAAGGGCCAACAAGGCCACTGATGACAATGCGGGTAAGAATAATACCGCAACTGGTGTGTGTGTTTAACCGATGGCCAGTTAGCATGGCGCACTTGCCATGGCAAGTGCTGCTATAACAAGATTGTTCGGAGAAAAATTTGACAACTACAAACTACTTAGTAAAGTACCCAGAAATTAAATGTGATCATCGTAACCGTGGAAGGGCTTAACAGCCTAACCTTTGTAAATGGGAATATACCAGTCAGCAAGAAGCTAGACTTGGTTAAGGCAAGAAGGTGTTGTGAAACCAGGAGAATTTTTTCTTTCAAACCCAGATTTATTTCAAACTCTTTTCTTTCAAAACCAAATTCTCTTTTAAACCAATACTTCTTTTACCCTTCTTTCAAACCAGTTTACCTTTGAATAGCCGGACGGAAACCAGTGAACCTGAGGGTAGCAACCCGACGGTATGGATGAAGTTCTTAATGATACAACGGTGGATAAACTTTCCCTTGAACAAGTTTGGGAAGCACGGAACGTATATTGTCAAAAGACAATATAAGGGAGTTGACAATAGAATACTTCACCTAGGCGTGTGACGGACACTACGAGTGTACCAACTGAAATGTGGGACGACCGCACTCCGATAAGAGCATGTGGGCCTGACAGACCTACCTATGGGTTAATCGGGTAAGTAGTAATGTATCAGTAGGATACCCCACATATGTATACGAGCAGAGTCTGAAACACGGGGAGTAGTCAACTCCATACTACGGTCAGCAGTGAAAGTCAAAGGAGAGCAATGGATTACCATTAATGGTTGAAGTAAAAGAACCCAGTAAAGAAGACAAAAGGGATTGGTAAATGCGTCCAAGAGAATGTATAGAGTCAAGAAGTGCGAAGAGCACGGATGGTTATATAAAGACATCACATATGTCTTAGGAAGCTGAAGAAATGAGACATGGCAGCTGGAACGAATACCCAGCTAAGAAAGTAAGAAGGCGAAGTTTACTTAATGTACCCATAAGTGCAAGTGATAAGTGCAAAACATATAGACTTTTTAAGGTTTAATCACCTTATTAATTGCAGCATTTTTAGTAATGTTTCGCACTTATCTAGGGTTTTTCCTATAATTATGTTGTTATATTAACTGATGTATTATATGTGTTAAAATGTAGGAAAAATGACAAGCAAAGACATATATAAGGGATAGACAAACTCACGTGGAGAGGACATGCATGCGCATGATTTGCATGCAACCGCCTCATTAGGGGGCGGACGACACTAGGAAGGAAGAGAATAGAGGCAACCGCCTCATTAGGGGGCGGACAAAAACCCCATTAGGGGGCGGACGCAAACTAGGAAGGAGATGGGATAGAGCCAAAACGACCCTATAGGGGTGCGGACAAAGGAAAACAAATTACAACCGCCTCATAAACAAGAGGACAAGGAGGCGGACAGAGAGGATGCATGTGTTAGCGGATACAAATTCATACCGCCTACACAACCGCCTCATTTGAGGAGGCGGACGTGACTTAAACGCCCATGCAACCGCCTCATTTGAGGAGGCGGGACCTTGACTAAAAATAAGATCTGAAACGGGTATCTTCTTCGCCGACTCGCTCTGCAACTTGATTCAGACGGCGCCTACCAGAAATCACGCCCCCGTTTCAACCTTGCCTGCGCAATCAATAGCTGCAATCAATGGGGAGATGCAATCATCGAGATCAATCAGTGAGCTAATGAGCTGCTGCTCTGTTCTTCTTCCTCTATAATACAACGCTCAGCTTGCCTTCTTCGGTGTCCTTCCGGAGGCTCCTTCCGTGGTTCCTCTGGAGTTCCAAATCACGCACCATCTCTATTTCTCTCCTTCCGCCTTCTCCATTATTATTTTTTTACAGTCCACCAAATCCACCTCTAGCCTACATACACAAAATAGCAGAGCGAGACGGAGTGATTACGGATGATTTCTATCATTCTTGTTTCTGTTATTCTATTTAATATGTTAGGCTAGTTTACGTACGCTTTGGGAATATTATTAATTCTGTATAATTATGCAATTGATTTTTTACTGGTTTTAATTTAATGAAGTTTGTTACGCTTAAAGCTCATCTCTCGCCTTTTTAATAAATGTCATGAGTTTATTAAATTGCTTGCTAAGTCTATTTTGATCAGACCAGGTGATAAATAGATAGGTTGATTAAGCCGTAAATTTGGGAGAAAGCTCTATTATGATTTAATGAGTTAGTATTTTCAGATGCAATTATATTTCCTGGAATTTAATGTCCGTTTACATAAGAGTGCTCGAACCTTGATTAGACCGAGCATTTCTGGTAAACGAGTTCTTATGAGGCTATGACTTAGTCCTTAGGATAATTTAAGGAATTTTGCCCAAACAATTATAATTAAACCAGTAGGAATAGCATGAAAGAGCAGATAATATTAATCTGAACCAGAGTCCCGTTTAGTTAATTTGCTTACTTAGTTAATTTTATTAACTGTTTTTATTTATATTTAACAAGTCAATTAATCCCCCCTCTTTGTGACACGCTTAGGTACTATAATATGTACATTAGTCCCGTGGTTCGATATCCGGTCGCTTACATTTCACTATACTACTGCGACCGGGATTTGTTTGCAGCCCGACGTTTATTTTGGGTTTTAATTTCTTTTCTTTCTTTTAATAATTACACCACTTAAACCACTCACAATATAACGTCTGCAAAATGGCGCCGTTGCCGGGGACTAGATTTATTCTAGTTCCTAAGCCCCGGATTATTCGCCTGTTAATTATAAATATTTTGTTCTCTTAAAAATGTTAATAATATTTCTATATTATTTCCGTTTATTGTTAATATTAATTATCTTCTATATTTTGTTAATATTAATTATCTAATAATCTGTTAATATTAATTGGACATTTGGACAATTGGACACCTGACTTTGGCCATCTAACTTCGGACATCTAACTTTAACATCTAATTCTAACTTCTAACAATTGTATTTCCATTGTCTCTAACATTTTATTTCCATTGTCTCTAACATTTAATATTCCATTGTCCTTAACATTTTATTTCCATTGTCCTTAACATTTAATTTTCTGTAAATTGACTACTAACTTATAATTTATGTCATTTTTATTTTCTAACTCATAATTTTATGTAAATATATTTGTGTTGTTTTTTTTATTAGGATTACAGAACAAAGAAGAAAAAAAAAACGGAGCAGGGGGTTGTCCGCGTGGACAACCGCCCCATTACCATGCGGACGCAACTGAATACCGCGGCCCTTGTCCGCCTGAAAACCGAGCGGACAAAGGCGGACGTCCCTCTATACTGAAAAAAAAAACACGGAACGCTGCGTTTTCCAAACAGTTCTCCCCCGGTTCATTTTAAACTCGAGCGAACCCGATTAAAACAAAAACTTCAAACGCCGCGTTTTGCAATCTGTTCTTCCCTAAATTAGAGAATTTGAACCGTGCAGAGGAGAACGAACAAGCCGCCGCGCAACTCCCCTCCTCTTCAAATCGACACATCTTCTTCAATCCTCCACCAAATCACGCAAGGTTAGTATCGAAAACTTTGTTTTCAATTCTTAACGTTTCTATAGCTTCAAATCCTCAAATGATGAACTACATTGGGAGAAATTAAGGACTGAACTTTCGAACCCTAGGTCGACCCGTTCGAAAATTCGAGCTTAATATGCATTTTTGTCTCAGATTCTTCTTCTATAAATCATAATATACATACACAAGGTTAAATCTACACTGAATATACTTAAATTTGTCGTTTTTGATGAATTTCAAATTTAGGTATTTGTAGATACGAGATTTGCTATGTTAAAATAGCATTATTCTCCAATTAAATTGTGCCTTGTTTTATTAAACGAATGAATTTATGATTATAGGTTGTTATATGTGGATTTAGGCTGATAACGGTATTAAGTTACCTTGCGTTTGACTGAATTGATTGTGAAGAATCGTAGATTTTTAGGGGAGGTTCTGTCGATTTTTCGACAGAATTTTGTTGTATAAATTATTCTGTTTATTTTTCATATTATTTATTCTTCTTGTTTTCTATATTTATTAAATATTACTAAAATGTTTACGTCTAATATTCATGCTTTGATAATAAATTTAATTTTTATGATGTTTTAATATTAATACTTATGTTGCTTTTAATATTAGTTTTTTATGTTGCTTTTTGTTTATTAATATTCGTTATCTCTTAATGATTTTATTTTATGTGTATTTTATTATGTTGTGTACTAACATTTTGTAGACTTATACTGTTTAAACCTTATCAAACTTCTGGAAGGTAACAGTTCGGTTTGCTTCATGTTTTAATTTTATGTAATGCTGTTTTATTTTTGCTTCAAGTTATTTATGCCTATTTATTTATGTTTATTTTATTTTTATTTTCTTTTGGTTCAATTGGAGTTCTGCTGGCTATATATGATTTTCTTTTCAGAACAAATTCTATGTCGAATATATAGCTGAACTCACCTTTGGAAAGCAACCTCAGTTGCTTTGGAATTTCAATATCTTCGGTTGAACACTTGCGCAAACTCAAGTGTGAGGAACGTCTCACCCTGCCAAAGCTCTAAGCGTGAGGAAGGATACCTTCCTCAATCTACGATACAAGGGGAGTTTCAGTTCTTCCTTTATTTTATTAATTTTCAACCCATATTTGTTTAATCCTTTATGAGTCTGTCATAATTTGAAAGGTCATTTTCTTGATTTTAATTCTGAACAATGAGGACATTGCTCCTCTTAAGTGTGAGGAAGGAAAGACCTTTCCCTGAAATTATGACAGTAGTTCGATAATGCCACACTCACTTTTTGCTACTCTAAACTGCCTAAAATTAAAAAAAATTGCAAAAATGAGATAAATAATTGTAGAAGTGTCTGAAATTATGTCAAGTGACAACTGAAGGTAGTTTTATTTCAAGGAGTTTGTATAAAATTATTTTCCTTCAAAATACTCTATTTCCGCTCAAAATAAGATAGATCTGCTGATTGTAAAAATCAATTTAGTTTAGCTTGGGATTATGGAAATATGTGGAAAGTCAAGGAAAGAGAAGGATAAAGACAAGGTACTCCGCTGTTTATGAATTTTTTCTAACCAAAACAGGCCTCGTCTATCTGGTTATTAAGTTCTTTGGGGTGCTTTATCACCTATCTACCTAAGGTCTCGTGATCTGGGATAGAAGACCCAACACCGCTACAAGGTTAGAGAGAAAAGTCTGAGGTACAGAAAAATAATGCAATTCAAAAAAAAATTGTTATAAAAATAATATGTGCTTTGTCTATACAATTTGCACATTCAAAAAAAAAATGTAAATATAAATTGCAATTTATATTTATAAACATGAGTATGTGGTGTTGAAAGGTATTGCGGAATAAGGCATTACTTCACACCCTTGTCATCCCGGGTTAGCGAATGAATTGGTTGGAAATCCCAGGTTAATCTAACTTGTTTTCTGCAGTTAGTCTTTCTGTGCTTTTATTAATTAGTCCTACTTCACTGTTTATAAAAACCTACTTCTAAGAGCAGAATTATTCTTTCAACTGTCACTTTGTCTAAATTCCCTTCTACACTTATTTAATCTTGTTTTATTATTAAGGCTTAGAGATAATTATATTCCTTATTTGCTTGAGGACAAGCAAAAGTTAAGTGTGAGGAAGTTTGATAAGTGCAAAACATATAGACTTTTTAAGGTTTAATCACCTTATTAATTGCAGCATTTTTAGTAATGTTTCGCACTTATCTAGGGTTTTTCCTATAATTATGTTGTTATATTAACTGATGTATTATATGTGTTAAAATGTAGGAAAAATGACAAGCAAAGACATATATTATAAGGGATAGACAAACTCACGTGGAGAGGACATGCATGCGCATGATTTGCATGCAACCGCCTCATTAGGGGGCGGACGACACTAGGAAGGAAGAGAATAGAGGCAACCGCCTCATTAGGGGGCGGACAAAAACATTACAACCGCCTCATAAACAAGAGGACAAGGAGGCGGACAAGAGAGGATGCATGTGTTAGCGGATACAAATTCATACCGCCTACACAACCGCCTCATTTGAGGAGGCGGACGTGACTTAAACCGCCCATGCAACCGCCTCATTTGAGGAGGCGGACGTGACTAAAAATACAGATCTGAAACGGGTTATCTTCTTCGCCGACTCGCTCTGCAACTTGATTCAGACGGCGCCTACCAGAAATCACGCCCGCGTTTCAACCTTGTCCCCTGCGCAATCAATAGCTGCAATCAATGGGGAGATGCAATCATCGAGCTCAATCAGTGAGCTAATGAGCTGCTGCTCTGTTCTTCTTCCTCTATAAATACAACGCTCAGCTTGCCTTCTTCGGTGTCCTTCCGGAGGCTCCTTCCGTGGTTCCTCTGGAGTTCCAACTCACGCACCATCTCATTTCTCTCCTTCCGCCTCTCCATTTTATTTATTTTACAGTCCACCAAATCCACCTCTAGCCTACATACACAAAATAGCAGAGCGAGACGGAGTGATTACGGATGATTTCTATCATTCTTGTTTCTGTTATTCTATTTAATATGTTAGGCTAGTTTACGTACGCTTTGGGAATAATTATTATATTCTGTATTAATTATGCAATGTTTTTACTGGTTTTAATTTAATGAAGTTTGTTACGCTTAAAGCTCATCTCTCGCCTTTTTAATAAATGTCATGAGTTTATTAAATTGCTTGCTAAGTCTATTTTGATCAGACCAGGTGATAAATAGATTGGTTGATTAAGCCGTAAATTTGGAGAAAGCTCTATTATGATTTAATGAGTTAGTATTTTCAGATGCAATTATATTTCCTGGAATTTAATGTCCGTTTACATAAGAGTGCTCGAACCTTGATTAGACCGAGCATTTCTGGTAAACGAGTTCTTATGAGGCAATGACTTAGTCCTTAGGATAATTTAAGGAATTTTGCCAAACAATTATAATTAAACCAGTAGGAATAGCATGAAAGAGCAGATAATATTAATCTGAACCAGAGTCCCGTTTAGTTAATTTGCTTACTTAGTTAATTTTATTAACTGTTTTTATTTATATTTAACAAGTCAATTAATCCCCCCTCTTTGTGACACGCTTAGGTACTATAATATGTACATTAGTCCCGTGGTTCGATATCCGGTCGCTTACATTTCACTATACTACTGCGACCGGGATTTGTTTGCAGCCCGACGTTTATTTTGGGTTTTAATTTCTTTTCTTTCTTTTAATAATTACACCACTTAAACCACTCACAATATAACGTCTGCAGCAAGCCAAATGTAATGGCATACCTTAGCAACACCCAGGAGCAATCCATGAGAGGTGTTTGGATCAAACATTGTTGGATGAAACAATGTAACAGAAACTCAAGAGTTGAAATAATTACTCGGTTTAAACACCGAAGGGAACCCACTTAACAGTAGGACCCTAAGTTGCCAAAGAGACAACTTGGAAGGAATCGTGACAGTAAGGCTTATAAGCCACAAAGAAAATGTGTTGGGTAAAAACTAAATAGTTGCAGAAGTATACGTAATACAAGCAAATAGAATGGAGAACGAACCACTACATTAAGGAGAATAAAGAGAATTATAACACTAAGACCGAGGCATAAGAAATGCAAGGTCATATCAATGAAATGATACTGGTGCAGAACTAAATGTGGAAGCAGGACTAGCAATAAGTGACTACAGTAGCACTAAATATCAAATATCGGTATGTAATATACCTCAGGTGTAGGAAATAAATGAGAGAGCACTACACAATAGGTGGTAGCTCAACCTCAACCGACAGTAAGTCGAAAGGAATTGAGGCAATCATTGTGCAATACATAGTAGTATGCACAGTAAACTACTGTGGAGGTGGATAAAAAGTTTGTAACTCACCGAATTCGCGCACGGTAAGAGATACCAGCGTCGGTTGAGAAACCACGGTTACCAAGATAAAGGTAATAAATTGGAGATGTACAATACAGTATGAATAACGAATGGACAGGCCAGAATCGAAACTGGTTATGAGTTAAGAGACTCCAATGAGAATCCTTGGTTTAGGAACTAAACCATTAATATGGTCAAGATCCTTTAACGGACCGCGTGGAAGTTAAAACACTTCTTACGACGATAGAACATTTTTAACCCTATGTTCAGAGATTGATTACGTGGGCGTAATCCCTTTTAAGGGGGGTAGAGCGTACAACCGCTTAGTGTGTTTTACCGTACAAGTGTACGTGAGCTATGTTGTGCATAGCACAAAAATAATTTGTTATGATGGTTGGCATGGTTAATAATTGGTTATGATGGTTGGCTTGGTTAAATGTGGTATTTGCGCACAGAAGATGCGAAATACCGTTGTGGTAGGTGAGACTACCTTGTTAATGGTTGTGGGTTAGTACAAGTGTTAAGGAGTAAATAAACTCCTGGGGGAACCAAAACCCAAGTGGTGTGTGTTCGTGGAATACTAAATGTAACACGATGTATTGTATTTTGATAAAAAAAATAGGTATATATATACAGTGTGGTGATTTATGAAGGGTATGAAACTGACATGGAACCTAGTAAGAATTAGATTCCTTAGGTAACTTGATTAAAAGTGAATGAATATAATTGATGGACTGAGTTCTATCCCTTGGAGATGTGATGATTATGACTAGAATGATTGAAAAGATAGAAAAAGGAAATGTGTGTATTATTTAATGCTTGAAAATGAAGTGGGAGGTGGAACTTGATTTGCATGTGATCAAGGGAAGCCGAACACAAATTGGGGTGGAAGGATAGTTCAACACTGATGCTGATCACATCAGGGTTGGATGACTCTTGAAGCTCCCTATAAGTGGTCACGAATAACACCACTAAGAAAGGATGCAAAGAGCATAAATTGGACTTGGAGTTGTATTGAATTTTCAAAAGGGTTTTCAATTGGTATTTCCAAAACAGTCGATTAATATTTTGAATAAAGGATTCTCTTGTTTACTTAACCTGGTAAAGAATATTTTTGTAGTACTTGCTCACGAGCTGAGGACGTATGAGCCTTTGTCTTCGGACCGGTGACATGAGAAGTACATATGTTTAAAAAAAATTAAAAAATTAAAATTAAGTGAATGTTTTGATCTCCCAAAGGAACGAGGACCAGAAGGTGTCCATCGCGACCGGGTTCTGCGGGGATCACAGTGTATATGTACTCAACATGGGACTCGAGCCCATGAAGAGATGGAAAAGGTATTTCTGTTTGCTATACATGCTAAGACATGTTGTGTGGAATGAGTAATAAATATTACTTTGACCTTGAGTCTTAATATGGTCGAGTTCTGAAATGATTATGTTACTTGGGCCTATGAGTCCAAAGGTGGTTATGTTACCCAGACCTGAGAGTAAGGGTTGTTATGTGAGTACAATACTGTTAAGGTACCTGGACCATTGAGTCCGAGGTAATCATGTGAGAATAATATGTTATGGATGGATGTGTATATGTACCCGGACCTTCAAGTCCGAGGTTGTGGTGTAAGGTGTGTTGGTAATGGAAGTTTATCCTTAAAGTAATTCCCGTATTCTAATCCAATGATGTGTGGGAAAATGTGAACTTCGAGGACGAAGTTCTTTTAAGGGGGGTAGATTGAAATACCCCAAACCTCGATATGTTGGTTAAATGTTAAACTATGGTATTTAAAGGCTAAAAGTGCCTTAAACACATCAATGAACAGTTTAAACCATAGTAAAACATAATAAAATACTAAGACACAGTTTGAGCAAAAACATGCTCTAAACTTGGAGTGAACTTGGTTAGGACCCAAAGAGCCTACCAAGACTTTGTAAAATTCAATTATGATTTAATAAGGCTAATTAAGTCCTTAGGGAATGTTGGTGGACAATTAAATCAAACAAAACACAAGGAAACACCTTAAGGTCAATTTAAGCAAATAATTGCTCTAGACTTGGTTAACCTTGTATAACACTTAAAGGTCATACCTATACCTTATAAATATGTTAAAGAACATATTAAATCAGTTACCAAAGAAAACCAAGCTTGAAAACAAGTTTAAATACAAAATGTGCTTAAAGGAGTCTTAAAGCACATTTTTGGAAAAATTGTCTTGTAAATGAGTTTTGACTGGCTAAATGTCCATCATTACTCTTTAATAAATATGTGAACTAATTTGTAACACATTTGGAAGTCTATATCAATGGGAAATCAAAAATTTCACATCTATGTGCCTTGTTTTTATGAATAGTGAATTTAATAAGCTAGTTGTAACATATGTTGTTACAAGTAATTAAATGGGTCAATAAGGACTAAAATACCCCTAAGTAAAGATGGGGGCCGGTTTTCATGTGTGACTCACCACATGTGAACAAATTAATAAGCTAAATAATGGTAAAGCAAAGGTATTACTTACTTTAACTACTTAATATCTCCAAAAGCAAATTCTATCTTCATTTCTCCTTTCCTTCTCCATTTCACACGGCTGCATCCTCTCTTCTTCTATCTTCTTCTTCCTTCTCCATCGGATATGCTACAGCTCCAGCACCATCTTCAAGCTTTGACCACATGTAACTCCTAGCTCCATGGTCCAAATTTAATTTCGAGACCACCGTTCTTCTAGTTGGAGCAAGCTCTACAACCTTGTCTTTTCAAATCTTCAAAAGCCTCATTTTGGTGCCATGGAGATTCACTATTGAAGGATCTTGACCACATCTTTTTACACCTTGTTGTTCTCCTTTGCTTCAAGGTAAGGAAACTCAAAGAAAAATGAAGTTTCCCTCAGGTTTTGGTGCTGTCCGAAAATTCACCATTAATGGTGTCCTCTCTTGTTCTTCCATAGCTTCATTTCAACCTTTCATGGACTAGGTGGAGTCCTCTCTTGGTATATATCCAACTCTCTTCAAGATCTAAGGTAAAACAACTATCCTTGTGTGTTAAGACAATATGTATAACCTAGGGTTTGTAAGTGAGTTTAAGCATGAAGCTTGAATGCTCATTGGTTGTACTTGTGTGTTGGTTAGAACATTTGCAAGTAACCAAGTGCTCTTGCCGATTTCCAAACAAGGAAGAACAAGAATGTTCAAGTAAAATCTGGAAGGAAGGAGGTAAACAACTATCTCAATGTGATTTAAATGCCAATGGTAAATGAGCTAGTGAAATGCTCTCAAGGAGTTTATTAAGGGCATATGTATTGTTGGGTGTATTTGCAGGTCAAAGGCAATATATACTTGTGGAAATTCAGTGTTTAAGGTTTAAGCAATTTAAGGGCCTAAGAGCCATGTTATTTAAGGGCCTAAGAGCCATGTTATTTAAGGGCCTAAGTGCCAAGCAATTTAAGTTAAGCACTATATGGTGTTGTGGTGTTCTTGATGGGTTTAGGTGATCTTGAATGCTTAATGGAGAAAACTATGAGTTTTGGAATGATGATATGCTAAGAGAACCTATGGCGAAATTTGTAAATATATAAGGTTTTTAAGGTGCTACAAGGATTTAGGCATTATCTTGGAGGTTCTAGAAATCAAATGGGTTTGTTTTAGGAAGTACTAAAGTCTTGGAGAAGTTTGTTTAAAGTTTAGGTAATGTTGGTGAATAAGAAGAGAAAGATGTTTGGTTAAGGCTTTGAGAAAGAAGCATTTTGGGATAGTTGTAATCAATGGTGAGAAACACCATTTAGAAACCTAGAGTCAAATGTTATAAGTGTTGGTGTATGTATAAGAAAATTGGGTAACAAGTTGGACAATGTTTTAAGGTGAATCGAAGTGGTATTTTGGCATTAGAATATACCTAAGATCATATGGTAAGTTTATACAATTAATGGAGGTGGAGAACTAAGGCAACAACACTTGAAAAATGCAATTTTAACAATTCTGTAGGTTTGGTCCGGGACCTAGGTTATGGTTCAAGTCCCGGACTATGCATGAAAATAGGCCGAGAGTGCACCACTGGTTTGGTCCGGGACTTGGGGTGGGTACAAGGTCCCGGACCACCCTTCTAAATACGCCGAAGGTTTTCCTAATGTGTTGGTCCGGGACTTAAGGTAAGGACCAAGTCCCGGACCACTCTAAAAATGTTGTTTAAGGTATGAAAATGATGTTTAATGATGGGGATTGATGGATAATGATGTTGTAAGGTTGTTAAGGACATGTTTGGTGAGTTATAATGACAATTTGGTGGGTGAGAAGTTGGAATAAAATGTGAGAGTAAAACAAGTTAAAAATGTTAAGGTATTTAACTAGTCAAACGGGGTTAACCATAGTCATTCGGCGTTACACAAACATGTTACCCCGATGTTAATGAAGGTAACTTTAATGTACCAGTTGTTCGAGAATTGTTCGAGGAACATAAGTGGACATGGTGGAGTGGACTCCGGAGACAGGTATGGTTTTCTTGCAACCTGTGTCCTACCGGATTACACCGGCTTGTATGCCAATGTGTTTTTTGAGTGTTTGCCACCTTGTAAGATCAAAACATGTAATGAGTTTATAGTAATTCATTTATGTGGCGTAATAGGTCCCGATACCGTTTGACCTCAAATAGGTGTTAAACCTTAGCTAACCAAATCTAGGTACACAGGAGATATCGGTATTCGGATTTAACGACCCAAACCTTGGGAACGTTCTAACCACGGCTATGCGTGAGTTAGTTGTGTGATGGTGTTATGTGCAAGTGTGTGAATCTCCCTTGCGTGTTTAACTCGGTTTGATACCGTATGGTTTGTGGATGTGATAGGTCCCATAAGGGAGCTCTAACTACTTAACTATAAGTATATGTGTACTAATGGGGGGTGAGGAGACCGGTCATGTTCCGGCCACGCGTGTGATGGACGGGGGTCGATGTCATACCCGGTTCGACTCTCTTAGGTATGTTATGGTTGTTTACTCATTGGGTTTCCAATCTTCCCTTTAGCTTAACCAAGCTATATTACTGACTCACGTCGGTTTACTGGGGCATACAATGGTTGTACGGTGTGATTGGATTACTATATCCGACGCACCTTAGTGTGAAGTTATCCGTTCATTTAAAGAAACGGTAGCGTGTTATGGTATGAGTTTAACATGATGAGTTTGGCAACATTCTCTAGGCTCTAAAGTGAACTAATCAGGGTCGGGTCGGTTCCTTAAGAGAACCGTACCCGTTGTGTTGTGTGTTTATGGTTTACATGCATGATTCAAATATAATCAACCGCATGCTAAGACGACAATTAGTTGTGCGTGGCCCGGTAGCATGCGGGCTGCGGGATTACCATACCAGCAAAGGTGCTGAGCCCCTTGGGGGCCACCCTTTTCTTCCTTTTTTATTTCAGGTACAAGGAGCTGGAAGCCGTTCGAGAGTAGGACGGGTGGTTGTTTATACATGGGTAGCCTTTAACGGTGTATGTATTATAGGTGTAGTAAGACCGAATTTGTTATCGGCATTGGTTCATTAATACTCGGTACAGTGGGGGATGTATATGTAAAATAATTGTTGGAAATGGAATAAGGATTGTATTGTGTAGTTGCTCGGGGATCTAGTCCATCAGACCGATACAATGTGTATGTATTAGCCTTGTTAACCACGTAGGTGGTTAACGGCGTGTAACACCAACGGACTAAGTAATGTGATGGTTTATGTTTTCCGCTGCAGATGGTTGCAAAGTGCGTTGTTATGGGTGGGGTGTTACATTAGAACTTCTTACTTCTTACCTAAATTTTGACATGGATTCCCCTAGAACATTACTAACCAAAACACATTGTTTTTACCAACAAACAACCAAGAACACTAAAAATCCATCAAGCACTTATTATACACAAACTCCACTCACAAAGCACTACATCACAATATAGTGCATAACTTAAATTGCATGGCACTTAGGCCCTTAAATGCATAAATCATAAATACTGAATTTCCACAATATATTGCCTTTAACCTGCAAATACACTCAACAAGACATATGTTATTTTACTAGTCTCCTTGAGAACATTTACTAGGTCATTTACCATTTGCTCTTTAGGTAGTTTTAATAAGCATTTATAAGCTCATTTCTCCTAAGGCATTAAACAACATAAGGTTAATAGATTTACCTCTTTTCCAAACAATTTCTTTCTTGTTTCTCTACAAGACCGGTAGGATATTTGATTCCTTGTCAAGTTCTAAACAATATACAAACATTATAATGAGTATTCAAGCTATAAGCTTCATCTCATTGCAAACCCTAATTTTACATTGTTTCAAAAACATTAATGTAGTTGTTTTACCTTGGTCTTTGAAGTGAGTTTGAATATATAACAAGAGAGGACTCCACCTAGTCCATGAAGAGTTGAAATGAAGCTACAACAAAGTCACACAAAGAGCTATATCAATGTGTATTCTCGGTCAAGGTAAGAACATGGAGGAAAAATGATTTTTCTTTGAGATTCTTTACCTAGAAGCAAAGGAGAGTAATAATATGTCAAAATACAAGCTCAAGCTCCTTCAATGGTGGAACACCTTGGCACCGAAATGGGGCTCTTGGAGTTTTGAGAAGATAGGAATGAAGAGCTTGATGAGAGGAAGAGATTGGTGGTCTTAGAATTTGATTTGGACAAGTGAGCTTGATTTAGCAAGAGGTCAAAGATGGAGTTCTAATGGAGGTGGTGTGTATTACCGTGGAAGAGAAGGAAGAAGAGAGGTGTGGAACCGTGTGAACAAGGGAGGAAATGTGAGAATGAGATAGAATTTGCTTTTAAGAGATATTTATGCTTATAAAGTAAAAAGTAAGTTTACTTAGTTTTCTTTACTTACTTATTATATCAACTAGAGAGTGGTGAGTCACCACACATAAAAACCGGCCCCCTTTATTAGTGTGAGGGTATTTTAGTCTTTGTTTGTCAATTTAATTACTTAATACAACATATGTTATAAACTAGCTTATAAAAATCACTATTCACCTAAACAAGGCACTTAGAAGTGAAATTTTTGATTTCCCATTAATATAGCCACCCAATTGTGATACTATATAGTACACATATATATTTAAGAGTAATGATGGACATTTAGCCATTCAAAACTCATTTACAAGACAATTTTTCAAAAATGTGCTTTAAGACTTCTTAAAGCACATTTGTGTTTTAACTTGTTTTCGAGCTTGGTTTTTCTTTGGTAATTGGTTTAATGAGTTCATTAGTATATAGATGAGGTCTTGGTAAGCTCATTAGGTCTTACCCAAGTTTATCCCAAGCTTAGAGCACATTTTGGCTCTTATTGACTTTAAAACACTTTTTGTGTTTTCTTTCTTTAGTTTAAATTTGTTTACTAAGGTTTCTAAGACTCTTTTTAGTCTTATTACACCCTATTTAGGTGTTTAAACAACATAACTAGGTTTGGGGTATTTCATGTAATTTTTGGAAGAGATTTGAGTGGGTTACAAGAGGAGAGAATAGAGGGTTTGTGTGAGTTTTGCTATTTCTCCATGGCTGTTCGGTGGGAAGCAACCAGAGAAGGAAAGAAAGAAAAAATCAGAGAGGGGAAGGAGGTGCTGTACGTGAGAGGAGAAATGGGAATAGGAGAGAGAATTGTGAGTGAGGGAGTAAAGTAATAAAGGTGAGATTACTTTATTGCTTTGTTTGCTTGTAAATAAGAAGGAATAAAGAGAGGTGTGAGTGGGGCTGTGGGATCGGACACACAGAGAGCCCATAAGGGTTTTTAAATCCTTTTTACAATATTGGACACATAAGTCTTGGTTTATTATGTTTCTACCCCACGACTTCCCGTTTTTGACAGATTTTACTAATTTCTCGTTTTATTGATTTTATTGGTTCTAAAGCTTCACTAATATTTATTAATGATCATTTAGTTGACCAAAATTGTTACGAGTCTATTTGACCCGCTTAAAGTCACGTTTTCCCGGTTACCTCGAAAACGCGCTTTAATGTTCGTTAGTGTTTTTAATCCATTTTGAGGGTCCGTTTTCTTCGGGATTTGTTCCCTCATATTTATTTAGACTTAATTAAGCCTTTAGAATCCTTATAATACGCTAACCGAGGTCTCATACCTCCTATGGTTATTTAACACTTATTTAGCGTTTTTTTGCTTTTAAAGCGTTTCTTTATTTCGTTTGGATTTATCTTCCCTTACAAATACTTCTTAACCATTATTAGGCTCTTAAATACCTATTAGGATAATTTAATCGCCATATTTAAGGTCGGGGTATTTCAGTAACTCACACTAAACCTAGTTCATCCTAAATCAACTGGAAATTTGATCCAAAGTAGCCACCCTATGAAACCAAAACTGCAGATTCCAATTTTCCTTCGATTTCAGGTAAGATTCGTCTTGCCATAATTTTCTCATCTTTCAATTAAAATTCGATTTCTTTAGCTCGTTGTGTAGCCCTTTAATCCCACTACAACTTCTGTGTTGATGACCAAGGCTGATTCATAACAGATTGGGAGAGAGAGGCGTCTAAAGATCTCGATTCAACCACTACATAAATCATACATACCGAAACACAAGGTATAAACTTGTAACACCCCTACTATTAATTCAATCATTACCGTCCAAGCTCCTTGTGCTTCGCACCGAGTCACGCAGCGGTACATACTTACATACCATCGGGTGATACAATTGCCGTAGTCACCAGTGACTAACAAGGCTACTACATGCCCCGTACATAAGCATCGGGTCTGATGGACCGGAATATCCGAGTACTACTTAATACAATACATACTCTCATTACATACTGGATACTACAATACTCCATTCGATACATTACTCCATTCAATACAATACTCCAAAATTCCGTACAAGATAAACATACGCATACCGAGTTTACTAGGTTCCAAAATCAATACAGTACTTCTCCCCGAATTCATACACACTCACTAGAAGTCAATCTGCTACCCATTCCTTACAAACTAAATACTTCTAATTACAAGAGGCGCCACCGGTCTCTTACCTTGACCGTATTCGCTCCGGGTACCTGCACACTAAAATGTTCCCCGAGGGGGGTCAGCTTACGCTGAATGATGATAACCGCATACCCCGCGTACTAGCGAGGGTACGCCGACCATTTGGTCGAATACATGCAATTCATTTTGCATTACATACATGCATACATACTTTCATACATACATACATACATGCTTTCATTCACGTGCTACAATACTACACAAGGTACACATACATACGTACAGTACAATACAATACATGCTTGGAAGACAATACAGTCAACCAATACTTACTCACCATCCTCCAGAATACACATACACAATACTACTCGTTACATACTCAATACGCAATACGGAGACACTTCTCCAATTCTACAGAAGGCTTGTTAGCTTCTTTACACACCCGGGTAATCGGGTGTTCAATACTCATTACTCAAGGTCAATGACTTACAACAGTCAAGACCAATACACATACGATACTTACTCCTTACATACTTTACTTCCAGTTAAGTCGGTATGACCTCCGGGCAGGGAGTACTATCTCCCACCACCGGGCTTTGAGATGGCACACTAATCCAGGATGCTACCCATACAAAGGGAATTGGTCCGAGGAAAAGATCATAGCCAGGATTCGGTTCCAACCTCTTGTGGTTCCTTATCCTCACGCGTGGCCGAAACTATATCGGGCTTCTACTCATTCCATTTTACTCAATACTCATGTTAGGAGTTAGGTTGTTAGGAATTAGTAGAAGTCCATACTTACTTCCATACATACGTACATACACAAGTACTCATACTTACACATACCCATCGTTTCCATTCATTCATTTCATGAATTATACAAACTAAATGTTCAGGAGCATAAAACCAGAACAATATAGTTCAAACACATATAAGTGCAATATAAATCCGATTCATGCATTTATTGTTGGTGATCACATAAGCACACAAATCGGGGTAACCAAGTTAGGATACAGGGCATGAGGAAATCATACCGTTCACCGTCGAATACGTTCTACCGGTTCCTTGGGGATCAACTATTTGATTCCTATACATCCATGAAGTAGTATGATCAATGATCTATTATGATCTAACTTACTCCCTCATTAATACTTTCAATGTATACTTACTACTTCTTTACATTCATACTTGGTTATAAAACCATTCTTTTCTTTACTACTTCACAAACTTGTTCTCTTACAAAATTACTTACTTCCTTACCATTATTACTCCATCAATGGTGTATTACTACATATATATATATATGCATATGGGTATATAGGCATATATATGTATATATGATTGCTATAGTCATATAATTAAAACATTTTTTTTTGTTTGACCCGACCGACCCACCCTGGGTCGGTCCCCTGGGTCGGTCGGGTGCAGAGACTCGATTACAGAAAATTTCAGACCGACCGACCCAGCCAGGGTCGGCCCACCGGGTCGGTCGGCTACAGAAAGAATCCGATTCAAAATTTCTTCTCAACCGACCCAGGCAGGGTCGGTCCCCTGGGTCGGTCGGCTGCAGAGACATTTCCACCCAAAGATTCCCACTCGACCGACCCAGACAGAGTCGGTCTCTGGGTCGGTCGGATGCAGAAGCTTTCGGGATTACTGATTTTCGGGTCGACCGACCCAGCTAGGATCGGTCCTAGGGTCGGTCCAGCCCAGTACTCATTTTAATTACTTATTTTGAATCCCAAACTCTACTCAATTCACACCCAATCTTTTCCTACTCATTTTCACATGTTTCCTACATGTTTAAACACCATTAAAAATCCTCTAGTTCACCTTCGTTCATCCATCAAACTCATTGCTAAATCCATCAATCCACTTACACCATTTCCCTCCCTTCATTCCAGCACTTATACCAATTTTCTTTCTTCATTGCTACAGATTTCATTCAAACTTCTAACCTTCATTACTCTCTCAACTAATGCTACTCTTGGCATCTCAAATTCATTACTCACATCCTAGTTCCATTCCCTTAACATACTTCTTTCAAAATCTGTTACAAACTACAAAACTCTCCATTTAAACTCTCCAAGTATTTCCTCTTCTTAAACAACTTAAGTCCTCTCCTTTCTACACAAATTTGACATGGTTTCCCCTATATTTCTAACATTCTCCACACACTAATTCAGCTCACAAATTCATGTTCTCACAACCTGTTACACAATCCTCATTATACACATTTCAATACCACTACAACATCCATAAAATCCTGCACATACCCATTCAATACCCCATGTTTTCCCAAGCTTTTAAAACTCATTTAAATACTTCAAAAACTGTTACATTCTTTTCTCCAATACATTTTTACATTACTACTACTCATACTCAATACATTACCCATTTCTACTACTCCAAAAACTGTTACAATACTACATATACAACTAGCTCAAGGTAAGTACAATTACCTTGTCTTGCTAGTTTTCTTTTCTTCCTTTTTCCTTCTTCCTTTCCTCTTCCTTTGTTCTCGGTCCCAATGAGAAAAACACACACAAGTGCTACAGCACATACACAATACCATTTAGCTTCATTTTATACTAACCCTAGAATTTAAGTTTTAGGTTTAGAAGAGAGTATTACCTTCCAATGAATGGATGAAGTTCTTGACTAGCAAGAGAACAAGATTTCTAGCCCAACCAAGGAGCCAAAATCGGCTGGAACAAGGAAGAGCGAGAGTTCAAAAAACTGAGAATTCTTAAAATGCAAACAAGGGCTAGAAACCATGGATTTTCGAACTTCTTTTACCTCAAAATGTTAAGGAGGTGAAGGTGCTTCTAATGGTGGCTTCAAATCTCCAAATGGTGAATACCCATAAAATCGAAAATGGAGCTTTTAGATTTTTGAAAGGAGGGAAGTGTTCTCCTTTGCAAGGGGATTACAATGGTACTAATTTTGTAATTTTTGGAGCAAGATTGGTGGGTTAACAAGAGGAGAGAAGGGAGGAGTTGTGTGAGTTCTTCCCATTCTCCATGGCTGTCGCAGTGCAAGAGGAAAAAGAGAGAATAGAGAGAATAGAGGAAGTTGGCCACGTGAGAGGAAGGGGGGAAGTGAGGAGAGAGAGAATTTTTTTTTGCTTTTATTTACTTTGTCTTCTTGTGAGTTACAAGACAATAAAGAGAATGAGAGTGGGGAGGGGAAATCGGCCCACACCCATACACACAACAGATTTTTAACTTTTATTTACACAAGTGGACACACTAAGTTTCTTTATTTGCATTCTCACCCCACAACTTACCGGTTGTTACAGTTTTCACTAAACGGTACCCGTTTTCCGGAATTTTCTCATTTAATTAATTTTATTGGTTCTAAAGCTTCACTAATGTTTATTAGTGACTATTTAGTTGACCAAAATTTTTACGAGTCTATTTGACCCGCTTAAAGTCACGTTTTCCCGGTTTCCTCGGGAAACGTGCTTTAAGGTTCGTTTATGCTTCTAACCCATTTCAAAGGTCCGTTTTCTCCGGGATTTGTTCCCATACATTATTTAGGTCTTATTAAACCTTTAGAATCCATATAACACGCTAACCGAGGTCTCATACCTCCTATGGTACTTAACGCTTATTAGCGTTTTCCGCTTTTTAAGCGTTTATTTATTTCTTTTGGATTTATTTTTCCTTACTAGTATTAATTGGGTACCATTAGGCCCTTAAATACATATGAGATTAATTTTAATCCCTATATTTAAATTCGGGGTATTTCAGAACCACCATTGACTCTCTGGATGTGATCCTCACAAGTTGGGATGATCCAAAGCTATGGGCCACTAGATCTATTTATAGTGCTAGATCTAAACCCTTCACTTATCCCAATGTTAACCTTGTAACAACCGCTACATAATGGCTCACAAGTTACAACAGTTACAACACAATCCATTAACACCTAGGAACAATTAACACCCGGGTATCTAGAAAGCCAGAAGTCTAAACTTCTTCTTTTAAGGATTTTAACTTCCTCATAACTCTCCTCATAATGTTAGAAAACCAAATGCTTTAGATGACATTAATTTTCACCGCATAAATGCTCCCACTAATGCATCTTCAACTTCCGGGAAACTCTTCATAAATAATAAATTAATTGGATGACGAAACCAATTAACTTCACAAGAGTAACTCAACGGATTTAGCCTTAATTCTAACACACTTTTTCTGTTGAAAATAGTAGGATTATATATCTTTGAAATACACACTGGAACATTTTGAGGTGCTATACTTATATTTGCCACTGCTTACATGCTATGGTCAATCTTAGCAGTTTTGAGGTGTTATTTCTTATTATTTTACCACTCTCTAGTGCACAATTAGTAATTTCATATCTGCATCTGTTTGAAGCTATGGTTAATTTCAGGGATTATAGTCTTTAAATAATGCCATTTTAAGTTGTGTTGTTGCTCCTTATATGCGTTATTTGACTTTTGTCTTTTTGTTCTTTTATATGGCAGATGGCCTAGAATCTCATATGGATCAAGGAGGAAGTTGGGATGTTCTAGCAAAGATTCAATTTTATAATTGAAGTTCACTCTTTACTCGAACATAGTTGTATGATTTAGAATTGTTTTACAATTTTCTTTAATACAATAGTTGTATAGTTTTACTTACTGGAAATTTGGAACTCTTTTAACGTTTCTTCAACACAACATTGTATGCTATGAGTGATAGCACGATTGTACAGTATGAGTAATAGTGTGAGTGGTATTCGTTTATTTCTTTTTTGTATGGATGACAATATGTGATACAATAAATTTCTATAAATAAAATTTATTTATTTATCACCTCAAATCTATAGTGTCATCTACTTCTTTCATCTTATCTCTAGTAACTTTTGTATTCCATGGTCTTCTTTTTTATTATTAATAACATCATTTTAAAGTCATAAAACCTAAAAAAATACCAACGATTTACCGACCATTAGTCTAGTATTTGTCGGTATGTGATCGGTAATTAGTTGGAAAAAGGTAGCAAACCAATTGCAAAGGTGGTCGGTAATTAGTCGGTAAAATAGAAGGTCACCGGTAAATAGTCGGTAATAACAACCATCCAGTTGTCAGTAATTAGTCGGTAAAATAGCAGGTCGTCGGTAAATAGGCATTAACGAACGACTGATTTCGTCGATAAAATAATAGGTTGTCGGTAATCAACGACGGATATATTTGTCGTTATTTCGTCGGTAAAAGAAAATTACCAACAAACCTATCTCGGTCGGTAAGTTGTCGGTAATTATCGACGACAGACTTCCTTTTGGTCGGCATTTGAATTACCGACGAGGGGATTACCGACGACCAAATTGGTCTATAAGTCGTCAGTAATTTCGTTTATCAACGATATAGTGACCAATTTAGTGGTCGGTAAATACTGTTTTTCTAGTAGTCCATTCCCACCGCCGGCGGCGGGGTTGTCATTCCAGTGATCCATCATAGTCTGAAGGAGAAGCGAGCAGGAAACGTCTCTTATATCCTATCTAGCTGAAAAGATGGCCGAGGACAAATACAATCTGAAGAATCCAGCCATTAAGAGGATCCTTCAGGAGGTCAAAGAGATGCAATCCAATCCTTCAGATGATTTCATGAATCTTTCTCTGGAGGAAAACCTATTTGAGTGGCAATTTGTAATCAGAGGTCCCCGGGAAACTGAGTTCGAGGGTGGGATCTATCATGGGCGCATTCAGTTACCAGCAGAGTATCCATTTAAGCCTCCATCCTTCATGTTGTTGTCGCCGAACGGCCGTAATTGAGACCCAAACAAAATTTCCAAACAAAAATTTGTCTCAGTATATCAAATCACCATCCGGAACACTGGCAGTCTTCTTGGAGTGTTCGAACTGCATTGGTTGCACTGATCGCTTTCATGCCTACTAGTCCTAATAGGGCGTTAGGATCCTTGGACTATACGAAGGAGGAAAGACGTGCTCTCGCTATTAAGTCTCGTGAATCTTCCCCTAAATTTGGAACATCAGAGCGTCAGAAGTTAATTGATGAGATCCATGAATATATGCTCAGCAAAGCCCCACCTGTCGGTCCCCAAAGACCTTGAGCAGGCATCAGAATCTGATTCAACCCAGAAGAAACAAGATGAATCTACCAATGAAAGTTCTGAGAGCTCTGTTCGGGAAGAACCAGCAAATAACACAGCTAGCTAGGGATGGAATTGTTGAGGAGCAGCCAATCCAAATGAGGCTGCTGCTGATGCGGCTCCCATACGAGTTGTTCCAAGAGTGAACAGGCAAGTTAGTCCTCAATATCCTAATCACCCTGATTTTCAGAGGGTATAACATTGTTGTTTTTTATACAGGGATATAACATTGTTGTTTTTGTATGCAAAAAAAAAATAGTTAAATATATATGGGGTGGATAATACAAGTACAACTGTTATTTAAATAAAGTTGTCATAACATCCTTGAATCTAAGGGTCCGTTTAGCAGCATTAATGCTCTTGTATTTCAAACGCAAGTAAACTGTGTTTCCATAAAGCTAGTCGTGTGAGGCAGATATTAATCGGTGGAAAGCTCTAAATCGAGAGTTGGATTTGTTGCTTTATCGTGATGAAATTAGGTGGCAACAACGTTCTCGGCAAGCTTGGTTGCGGGAAGGTGATCGAAACTCCACCTTTTTCTTTCGCCGGGTTAAGGCACGTCAGAAGCGAAATTATATCTCAAACTTGCGTAGAGCGGATGGTACTTTGGCTAGTGATTGGAATGAGATTGAAAGTGAGGCTCGTGGTTTTTTGAACATCTGTTTGCCTCTTCGCATCCTGATCTGAATCCACATCTTTTGGCTTGTATTGAATCTCGCGCTGGTGCTGACATGAATGAAGCTCTAGCCAAGCCGTATACTCGGGAGGATATTGTTACTGCTCTGCAAGGTATGAATCCTCATAAAGCTCCGGGGCCTGACGGGATAAATGGGGTTTTTTTGAAATCCTTTTGGCATGTTATTGAGACAGATTTTACTGCAACTGCTTTGCGTATTTTAAATGAGGGTTTTATGCCGACGGGGTTAAATCATACGCACATTGCTTTGATACCTAAAACCCCAAATGCAAGTTCTATGAAGGATTATCGCCCTATATCACTTTGTAATACAATTTATCGGGTTGTTTCAAAGGTTTTAGTTAATCGCATCAAACCCTTCATGCATCAATTAATTTCTATGGATCAAGCTGCTTTTGTGCCTGGTCGATTAATTACAGATAATATAATTGTCGCACATGAATTGCTGCATTGCATGAGATGTTCATCTGCTAAAGCACGGGGACAGTTTGTTTTGAAAGTTGATATGGCGAAAGCTTTTGATAGAGTTGAGTGGTCTTTCTTGTTTTCGGTTTTGCGTGCAATGGGAATTCATGAGAATTGGGTCCGTGTTGTTGAATGCTGCCTAACTTCTGTTTCCATGGCTGTGCTTATAAATGGCTCTCCTGGTCAGAGCTTTCATCCTTGTCGAGGGTTGAGGCAGGGTGATCCTCTCTCGCCTTTTTGTTTTTATGTTGTATGGAGGTATTGTCTGCAAGTTAAAATTCTCTTCTGATGTTGGTTTTACAAGGGGATTTAGATTGAGGGGTTTGCCTATGGATATTAATACCCTTTTCTTTGCGGATGACTGTTTGCTTTTTGGTGAAGCTAATGTGCATAATGCTACTTTGATTAAGAATATTTTGGAGGACTTTGGGGAAGCATCAGGTCAGTGTGTTAATAATGCAAAGTCCGGTTTAATGTTTTCTGCTGGGGTTCCTGCACAGATTCGTGCTGCAATTAGTCAATGTTTAATGTGGGTGAGGTGCAAGATCTGGGAACATATCTAGGCTTTCCTAGTAAGATTGGGCGGTCCAGGCGCCAGGTTTTTGAATATGTTAAGGACAGGGTGGCAAAAAGGATTGCAGGGTGGAGTCGAATAGTGTCACAGGCTGGTAGGGGTGTTTTAATTAAAAGTGTGTTGCAATCTATACCTTCATATGTAATGGGGGTTGTTCAGTTGCCTTCATCTGTCCTTAATGATATTCGGAAGTTAATATTTGATTTCTGGTGGCGAGGACAAACCGAAAATAAAGGGTTACATTGGAAGAAATGGAAGGATCTTTGTATGAGTTTTACTGATGGGGGGCTCGGGTTTCGGGATTTGAAAAAATTCAATCAAGCTTTCCTTGCAAAACAGTGTTGGATGGAAGGATCTTTGTATGAGTCTACTCGTTAGTCAGGTTCTTAAGGCCAGATATTTTAATTCGGGTGGTTTTTTTCAAGCAGGTTTGGGTTCTAGGCCAAGTGCAGTGTGGCGTGCACTATATGGGGTTCGGAGTTTTGTCGAGCAAGGAGCAAGGCGGGTGATCGGAATGGGCGACATACTCTTCTCTCTGACCGTTGGTTAAGAGGTAAGCCGGGGGGGCAAGCTACTCTGCATCTCTTACAGCCTCCTTTACGATCATCTTCATCTGTATCTGAGCTAATAAGCCAGTCTACTAGAGATTGGAATGTGCCTCTGATTCAGGACTCGTTTAGTAGAGAGGATTCCCGCTATATTTTGTCTATGCAATTACCTCGAATGGATGAGCCGGATAAATGGGCATGGGCTTATACTAAGTCAGGTTTATTCACTGTGCGGTCAGCTTACTATCGTTTTCTATATGAAGATAGATCTTCTGAGCCTTCTTCATCTGGGTGCAGTGTTATTGGGATAGCAATGAAAAAGCTAAAAAGATTTCCTTGCCGCCTAGGGTTGTTTTGTTTGGTTGGAAGTTAATGCATCGGATAATACCATGTAAATCTTTGCTTTCCTTAAGGTGTGCTGGAAAGTTGGATGACTGCTGTGTTTTTTGTGGTGCTTCTGAAACGATGCATCATGTGTTTCTTCGTTGTCCTTTATCTAGGAAATTGTGGGAATATGATGGTTTGCAGCCACCTTTTATTTGTGCATCAGATGCTCTGTGTGTGGTGATTGGTTTTTGGATTTATGTTGTAACAGATTGGCGGATGAGATATCTGGTTTTGTTTGCGTTTTATGGAAGATTTGGTATGTTCGATGTCGCCTGCAACATGATGATGTTCGAGACTGTTTTTGGGTATGGAATCAGGCGCAAGCTTTCTTGGACATGGCTAGGACTACGGTCAGTGACACAAGTGTCTTGCTGTCAAGACATTTACAATATGAGAACATTGTGTCTGTTTATGTTGATGCCAGTTTGCATCCTCAGGTGGATGGCTATGGGCTTGGTGTTGTATGTCTTTCTAGCGGTGGAAATGTTGTTGCATTGGGCCAGCGTTACTCTGAGCGGCCATGTGATCCACAAGTAGCTGAAGGGCTTGCTTTTGCTTTTGGAGTTGAAGTTCTGCAACAGATGGGTACGTCTGCTGCTTGTATTTACACAGATTGTAAGGCAGTGGCTGATTATGTTAATGATGTTGGAACGGTGCAGCTAGATACTAGAACTGCTATGGAAATGGGTTTGAGTACTTTTAAGGGTAAGGTAGAATGGTTTTGTAGTTATGTTTCAAGGGATTTTAATGTAAGTGCTCATGTCATAGCCAATGTGGCAAGGGTTGAGAAAGTAAACGTTGTACTAGTTGGTAGTATTCCTGATGTACTCAAACGTTTAGTGCAGTAAAGTAATGTGTTCTCTTTTGCTTTTCAAAAAAAAAATAAAGCTAGTCGTGTGAGACTGACAATGGGACCCATTAAAAGAAAAAACCAAAACCTACACGACACGTGCATATTTCTGTTCTTGGACGCGGTGCCCAATTTCTCCCGCGAAGAATGAACGCACCTAAAAATAATTGTGCGGAGGTTCAGTAAAACTAGCAATTATGCAGAGGTCCCGTGTTCGATTCGTGGATGAATGATTAAATTTGTTTTTTAAAGAAGAGACAAATATCTCCAAAACGACTTATATTAAAAATAGAAAAAATTACATTGCCCACCCATGAGGTATTGAGGAATTACAATGCCCACCCATGAGCTTTAGAAAATTACAATGCCCACCCATGAGATATTAAGCAATTACAATGCCCACCCATGAGTTTTAGAAAATTACAGTGCCCACCCATGTACTTATCAAAAATGAGGTGAAAATCAAAGATCTAAGTAAATTTTACATTGATTAATCAATTCAACTATGTAAAGCTATAAAAATAACCCTATTTTACACCGTGCAACGTTGAAGTGATGAAATGAATAAAAAAACGTGCAAAAATTACAAAGAATTACATATGTTCACCTCATTTTATTTGATTTTATTTCTTTACTTTGTTATTTTTAGGCATGTTTCATTTATTTGACTTCTTAGTGGTCATATAATTTAAGATTATTTGGGTTTTTAATTTTTTTACCATTGTCTAAGTTGTTTCTTAAGGTAATCATTATTTTACATATTCGATTTCACCTCTTTTAGATAAATACATGGGTGGGCATTGTAATTTTCTAAAACTCATGGGTGGGCATTGTAATTTCTTAATATCTCATGGGTGGGCAATGTAATTTTCTAAAGTTCATGGATGGGCATTGTAATTCTCCAATACCTCATGGATGGACAATATAATTTTCCTTAAAAATATGAGCGAGTATACATTACTCGCCAATCCTTCCTACTCATTTCACTTGTTTGACTCCTCATCTCCATCGACCTCCTTCTCAACCAATTCTTCAATTTTGTTATTCGTCCCTGCCCTACCCTAGTCCCCCATCTTAATTTGTAGATAATCTCCATCAACCTCTGTGCTCCATCTCTATGGACCTCATTCGTCACCTCTCTTCTCGCGTAGTCTTACACTTTACGTCGCTTGAGGTGGTCTTTTCGCTCACCATCTTAAAAAAAAACCGATATCCTCTCTACAAAGAAAGGGAACATCACATGCTTCATTAATCGAAGTTCTTCTCCATCCTACATGTCCTTATTGTCACCCCTTGTCGCCTAACGCTATGATGCTTCCACTATGGACCAGCTCCAAGCGGTAAAAGATTAGGGTTTCTGATTTTGGTTTATCTAGGCTTATTGCTTAAAATTTATACATCGTAAAGTGTTACAGAACTTAACCATTACAGACCCTGAGCTAAAGTTCTTCCTAAACAACAACCTAGAGCATATAAGATCGTGAGAGAACCATTCCAAAAGCTAGCTTAATGAATGGAGCGCCCATGATCCTATATGAATCACACACCAACCACCCATATGATTGATGTGGGATCCTGTAACAGATCATCCCCTTTGAGCACCAACGCCCACGTTGGTGGTGTGGAGCTCGCCGGGTCTAGCTCTGATACCACTGTTACAGAACTTAACCATTACATACCCTGAGCTAATGTTCTTCCTAAACAACAACTCAGAGCATATAAGACCGTGAGAGAACCATTCCAAAAGCTAGCTCAAGGAATGGAGAGCCCACGGTCCTATATGAATCACACACCAACCACCCATATGATCGATGTGAGATCCTGTAACATAAAGCTCTTTATTTTAGCTATCATGTGGTTTGAATGATGAAGCTATTTTACGTAGTGATTTAGTTCTTACGAAATTTGTAGGATTCAATCTCCGTGAATGCAAGTGCTTGACCGTGCATCTTGTGCTATGGCGTGGTAACTTCTCAACCTAAGTTATTAGTATGAGATGATGTATATATTGGTTTTGAATACTATATATCTACCTAACAAAATAAGACCGATTAATTTGTACTTAAAAAAAAAACCCTTGTTGTATTTTGAGCATTTCCTATGAATCTGATGTTTGATTTTAATTCACCCCGTCATCTCCTCTTCTACTGCATTGCGTGGTGGTGAAACTAATAATATCTTCTTCATCTGCTAGCTTGAAGTTCTATAATAAGGTTGTGCATTGAATCTGTTTCACCTGGTATTTTCATTTTATTTTACTAAGTCGACAAGTTATTTACATTGGAATTATTGATAGGTTTGCTCTTGTGTTCCGATTGTTTGCACCAGAGTCTCAATGGCTGAAGTCAATACTTATAATTAATTTACTTATACGAACTACGCTTGCGTTTTCTTAAAATAAACGCTTTCATCAACTAATAATTTTTTTTAAATCAATAATATAAAAACACTAAGCTAATATATAGATTTTGTTCGACATTAAAAAGTGACATATAATGTTTTTACAAAGTATTAAATGTAAAAATATTAGCATTTAGGTTATATGTTATCGTGCATACATAAAAATTAAAGGTTAATAAATACGTAAAATTCACCACAACAACTGAACACCCCAACCTTCTGGAAGATTAATCAATGCAAGTTATGTAAACTAAAATGTAATAAAATATTCTTATACATAATGATTCAATATGAACATCCAAATAAAGATATATAACAATTAATGTCATCTTTTCTATAATAGTGATGAAAATGATTGTAGAAGTTTATGTACATGTTTCTAATCGTTAGTGGAAATGTTTTATAAGCTATGTGGACATGTAAAAAAAACCAAGGTTAATGAATATGTAAAATCGAATCCACCAGCTCAGTTTATAGTTTCTAAACGTTTATAGCCTTGGGTTTATCAATTAGTTAAGCTATGCAAACTGATAAATGCCAAGAAAATATTCTTATACATTGATTCGATAAGAACGATCAAAGGAAAAGATATATAACAATGAGTGTTATCTTTCTTGTAATAATGATGAAACAACTATAGAAGGTTGAGTACGGCTGCGTTCGGCACGTCATTTTGCGGTTGTTTTGGTCTGGCTGTTTTGTGGCTGTTTTATATGTGGCAGTATATTATTGGAGTAGAATGTAGGACCCACGTGGGACCCACGTGGGACCACTCCCAAAACAGCCACGTTTATGACTCCTCCGAACGCAGTCTACATGTTTATAATCATCGGTGGAAACGTTTTTAAGTTATCATGGATACGTAAAATCCAAGGTTAACCAATACGTAAAATTGAATCCAACAATTCAGTTTATCATTTCCAAACTTTTATTGCCTTTGCGTTTATCAATCATTTAAGCTCTACAAACTGATAATATGTAAGAAAATATTCTTAAACATTATGATTCGATAAGAAGGGTCAAATGAAAAGATATATAACTGTCAGTGTCATCTTTTCCATTATAGTGATGGAAACGATTATAGAAGACATTGTATATGTTTCAAATCACTAGTGGAAACGTTTATAAATTATCATGGATACGTAAAAGATAAGGTTAAAAGAATACGTAAAATCAACACCAATAACTCATTTGATCATTTCCAAATGTTTATAGCCTTCAGGTTTATCAACAATCAAGCTCTATAAATTGATAAATGGTAAGAAAATATTCGTATACATAAGATTCAATAAGAACGACTAAAGGAATTGTTGGGACATCGAGGTGTTGCAGAGATAGCCTTTCACCGCGACAGAGTCAATCATCACTTGACATACACAAAGAGTGAGCCTCTTCGATAGAGTCCGACGCAACAAAGAAGACCTCACAGACTCTCTCGTGCGGTTGCGAAAAATCAGGAGTCAACTCGGAACACCTTAAGTGCCACAACGGTCATGAAGGTCTTCCTCAACATCCGAAGATCGCGGCCCAAGCAAGAAGACCACTTCAGAGCCGTTGGGAGTTGTCCACTAAGTTAGTTCCGGTATTCTCGGAACTAACTCCTTCGACCTGCTGTTGTGCTTAGAGTATAAATAAGATATGTAATAGTCAGTTTTCTTAGCGCTTTCTTGAGGATCATTTCAGAGCTTAGAGAGAGAAAGAGAATCGCATTGTAAGTCAAAAAGGAGAGAGAATACGTACCAAGTTAGTTAGCACCTTAAGATAGACTCTACCTAGGAAGTTCCTAGTTTCATTACACTTACCATTGTTCTGATTAGAGAGTGTGTTGGGTAAGTGAGTGAAAACCGCTAAGTAGATCTCTTCTACTTAGTGGGCATCTGTAAGTTGTTTTGTTTGACCAGGAAATGAAATAGCTTATTTGTGTATCTTGCTGAGCTCCACAGAGTCCTTCTTATCCTTTTATTGTTTCGCTACAATTACCGCAAAAAGTCTTCACCGTATCATTAGTTTAGTTAATTCGATTGAGTGCCTCTACCTCACAAGTCCTCTCAGTTAAGAAGGCTGATTGAGTCAAACCAATCCTTAGACTCACACCTTTGTTGGTTTGAGTTAGCCACCCGATCCTACACGTGGTATCAGAGCCTTGCTTAGGCTAACAGTCAATCAACGAAGCAATGGCAGACCTCTTCGCCAATCAAAACAACAAAATGCACTTCGAGCATCCCAGACTCACCTCCACCAACTACGACCACTGGAAAAACGAGATCGAGCAACACATTGAGTCTGTCAACTCCGAGCTTTGGGAAATAGTCACTGGAGGAGATCTTGTAGTCAATCCAGACCGATCCACATGGACTGCTGCAGATCGCAAGAGGTACGAGCTGAATCGTCAAGCATCACGCGCAATATACACCTGCTTGTCCATCCCAGAACAAAGGAGAGTAAATCACTGTAAGTCCGCTAATGAGATCTGGACACTCCTTCAAGCAACTCACGAAGGAGTCACTGAACTAAAGAAGTGCAAAGCTCAAGAACTTCGAATGGACTATGAAAATTTTCTGCAGAAACCCGGTGAGTCTCTGGAAGAAGTGCTTGATCGTTTCTATTTACTAACCACTACTATGCAGGAAGTTAGCATCCTACCAGATAGAGAGAGTGTCTTGCAAGTTAGTGTGACAGTCTGAGAGAGAAGAATGGGCAGAAACGGTAATCTCTACCAAAGCATGCAAGGACTTATCTAAATGGAGTTGTCAAGACCTAGGTTCCTATCTACAATCCGTAGATAAATATAAGAAGAATGTTCGAAAGAAGTGTGGTAATACTTCTTCTCCCTCTTCTAGTAAGACTACCCCTTTGAATGACCAAGCCTTGCAGGTTAATTCGACTCAGTTAACTCAAGAAGGAGCCTATGTTGCTGATACTCAAATCAGACAAGCTAAGGCTGAACTGGTGGACATTATTGTTGAGGAAAGTGAGGCTGAGACTATGGAGGACTTGTCTTCATAGTCAAGAACTTCCGAAAATTCATGCGTAACCAACCTAATCGACAGAGTCGGTCGTTCTCGAACACCTCTAAACAAGTTTTCAATTCTGTCACTTGTTTCAACTGCAAATACCCGGTCACTTCAAGAAGGACTGTCCTTTACTCAAGAACCAGTATGGAAAATCTCAAGGGAGATCGCTGATGGCAGCTTGTGGGGCGATTCAGACTCCGACGATCCAGACATAGAGTCCAGCGGATTGGTATGTCTAATGGCACATGATACGAGAGTCCATGATTCCTGATAATGAGGTAACTCGTTCTCACCTTGAAACAGACCTTTACCGTATTTCTCCTATGGGATTTATGACTTTAATTGCTAAAATTGTCTCTGAGAACAACTCTCTCAAAGCAAGTCTTACCAGCAAGATAACCGAGCTATCTGAGGAACTCGAAATCTCAAAAAGTCTTATGTATGCACTAAGAGATGAAGCTGAGGAACACAAAACCATCTCTTGCTCTCTCAGGTTAGATCTACAAGAATCAAGGCGTCATGTTGATTCCCTTCAAAAGGAACTTCATGATACCTTAGAATGCACTCAGTTTAAACAGGGTGACCAGAAAGAGTCTCTCACCCTGATCGACTCCCTCAAACAAGACCTCACCATTTTTACTGACAAGTGCTGTTCTCTTCAAAATGATCTTAATGCCTCTGAATCCAAAAACATATCCCTAAACACCACTATCAAAAATCTCACTCAAAGACTGAAAGAAAAAGAGCACGCTCTTTCCCTTAAGCCAGTCAAGTTTATCAAACAAGTCACCTCCTCCGAATTACCTGAGTGGGCCAACTCCAAAATCAAAGAAATTAGCCAAGATCGAGATACTCTTCGTTCCAAGGTAGAACAACTCTCTCACCAGATTGTAATCTACAATCCGGAGTTCGATCCACTCAATCCACGCCCAAGTGGCACAAAGGTAAGTTCGACATTCCAAAGAATATGTCCAAATCCGACAACAGAGCCAAACGATATCAAGAGAAAGAAAAATTCGATTCTTGGTGGAAAGGACATAGAAATATGTCAATCTTCCACCAACCAAAATTGTGGCTACTGCGGGAGTCTTGGACATCGGGACAGTGCATGCGATAAACTGAACAGAGATCTCTCTTTTAATGTCAAACGTGTTAAAATGATACTTGAAGCACGAGAAAAAATTGAAACAGTCTGGCTCGAAAAGGGAACCCAAGTACATCTGGGTTCCCAAATCTAACAAATGATCTGTTCTTTTGTAGGTGAAGGCGAATGGAGACAGCTGGTACTTGGACAGGTGATGCTCTCGTCACATGACTGGAGATCCAAATCAATTCAATTCGCTTTCATCCTACCAAGGAGGTAAGGTTACTTTTGGAAACAACAACCAGGGTGAAATCGTGGGAGTTGGATCCGTAGGTAACCCCTCAAATTTAAAATTGATGGAGTCCATCTGGTCACTGGACTCCAGCATAGTTTATTAAGCATCTCTCAAATTTGTGATAGATTCAATTTGGTACTTTTCTCTTCTTCGGAGTAAGGTTTATGATGAGCGTACAGGTTCACTAAAAGCTGTGGGACGTAGAGAAGGCAATCTCTACAAAATGTGCTTAAACTCCATTAACCCAGACGACCAAGTCTGTCTCAATGTGCATTCCAAAAACTCACTGCTGTGGCACTCCAGACTTGGCCACGCAAATCATAGGCTGTTGAACAAACTCAAAAGCAAGGACTTGGTGATCGGTTTACCAGACACCACCTTTGACACAGACTCTGTCTGTGAAGCATGTGTAAAAGGTAAACACACCCGGTCCTCCTTCAAAAGTAAGCCTACTCTCTCTACTAGCTCTCCACTAGAACTACTACACATGGATCTTGTTGGCCCCATGCGTACACAAAGCAGAAGCGGTAAGGTACATCCTGGTCATAGTTGATGACTATTCCAGGTGGACCTGGGTCATTTTCTTATATACCAAAGATGAAACTTTTACGGAGTTTGCCAAACTCCATAAAATGCTTGTCAACAAATTTTCATTTACTTTAAAAACCCTGAGAACGGACCAGGGTACTGAATTTTGCAACAAGTCGTTTGATGAGTTTTGCAGGGATAACGGAGTGGATCACCAAATATCATCAGCACGTACTCCAGAACAAAACGGAGTAGTTGAACGCAAGAATAGAACCTTGGTAGAAATGGCTCGCACCATGCTCATTGACAGTCAACTCACTCCATCTTATTGGGCAGAAGCCGTTAATACAGCTTGCTCTGTTAAATCGTGCGTTGATTCATCCATTCCTTCACAAGACACCCTATGAACTACTCCGTCAACGTAAACCAAGTCTTATACACCTCAGGCGTTTCGGATGTAAGTGCTTTATTCACAATAATGGTAAGGACAACTTGGGTAAGTTCTCTCCTAAAAGTGATGAAGGTATTTTTCTTGGCTATTCTTCTAAAAGTAAAGCTTATCGTGTTATCAATCTGAGAACTCAATGTTTAGAAGAAAGCCCACATGTCAAGTTCGATGAGTCCCACAACGTTGGCTCATCTTCTGATCAACTTGACTTTGCCCCCGATGATTTTCCCACCGATCCACACTTCATCACTGTACCAATAGGAAGACTCCCTGAGTCCCACTCCATCACTCCTCATGATTCCCCAGCAAACAAAAACAATTCATCAGAATCCACTGACTCAGACAATACCCAGAGACACCCTTACCACAAAACTTGAATTTTGACTCCTCTGACAAAGACACACCCCCTCCTGCTTCACGTCGCCAGTTCCAGCAAAAATCTGCTCACCCTCCTGAAAACATCATTACAGACCCAAACACCGGTGTTCAAACACGCCTACAAGCTATGCAAAATCTCTGTGCCTTTGGTGCGTTTCTGTCTAGTACTGAACCAAAATGTCAAAGAAGCACTCCTTGATAGTGATTGGGTTACTGCTATGCAGGAGGAACTCATTCCCTCCAGCGACATGCTGTCTGGGAGTTAGTTCCTCGCCCACGCATCAACAAGCCATTGGTACTCGTTGGGTCTTTCGTAATAAACTTGATACTACAGGCCAAGTTTTCAGGAATAAAGCTCGATTAGTCGTTCAGGGCTACAATCAAGAAGAAGGGATTGATTATGATGAAACCTTCGCTCCAGTAGCTTGTCTTGAAGCAATTCGCATGTTCATTGCGTTTGTTGCTTACAAAGGTTTCCAATTATATCAAATGGATGTTAAGACAGCCTTCCTTCACGGCTACATTGATAGAGAAGTCTACGTCGAACAACCTCCAGGGTTCACAGACTCCGTCCATCCCGACTACGTTTACAAACTGTGTAAGGCCCTTTACGGACTGAAACAGGCTCCACGCGCCTGGTATGAAAGACTGTCTACATATCTATTGCAAAATGGTTTCTCTCGAGGTAATGTAGATAAAACGCTCTTCATTCTACACTCATCACATGACTTACTTTTAGTACAGATCTATGTTGATGATATCATTTATGGTTCTACAAGTAACACCCTCTGCGACCATTTTGCTAACCTTATGAAGCAAGAGTTTTCCATGAATGAGTTAGGTGAGCTCAAGTTCTTCTTAGGATTACAAATTCAGCAGGAAACGGACGGGATCAAGATTCATCAACAAAAGTATATCAAGGAACTCCTTGATAAGTACAACTTAAAAAATGCCAAGAGTATGTCCACACCAAGCTGTACATCTGCCAAACTGCATCCTGATGATGACGGAGTCGGCGTCAACGCCACCGAATATAGAGGAATGATAGGGTCCCTCTTGTACCTGACTGCCAGTCGCCCAGACATTCTCCATGCAGTCTGTCTTTGTGCTCGCTTCCAAGCAGCACCAAAACAGTCTCACCTCAAAGCAATCAAGCGTATCTTTCGCTATCTTAAAGGTACAAGTACACTCTATCTATGGTATCCACGATCTCCTACTTTTACTTTATCTGGATATAGTGACTCTGATTGGGCTGGTTCTCTCCAAGATCGAAAGAGTACTTCAGGTAATGCACAGTTCTTGGGTCTTTGCCTCGTTCATGGTCCTCCAAAAAACAAAACTCCGTAGCATTGTCTACAGCGGAGGCAGAGTATGTCTCTGCTGCAGCATGTTGCTCCAACTCCTTTGGATGAAACAACAACTTCAAGACTATCATGTCACCCAAGAACAAATCCCAATCTTTTGTGACAACAAAAGCACAATCAAAATATCCGAAACCCAGTCCAACACTCAAGAACCAAACACATCGAGATACGTTTTCACTTCTTGAAAGACTGTGTCGAGAAAAAGCTTATCCAACTTGACTTTGTGCCCACAGAAGATCAACTTGCAGATATTTTTACTAAACCATTGTCTACAGCGAGATTCGAAGCACTACGATCAGCAATCGGATTGACTCCGTCTACCTAGACGGTCGCATCTCTTGCCCTACCGCAATCCTTCAATATCTTCAGCAGGTACTCCCTCATGTCTCATAGAGTCTGTATTTGTTTGCACTTGAATCAGTGAAATGTGTTTTATTACTTAGCACGCCTACTACTCTAGCGCTACTATCCACGTCATCCATCCGCACCTAACCCGCCTAAATCGTCGCCCTTCATCTCACCCTACCATGACGTCACCTCATTTATCGCACCTGACACACGAAATCTGCAACTTCCAGCCTTATATCTATCACCCGTCCACTCCTTCTCTCTCACTTCAACTCTCTTTACACTTGAGCCTCCTTCAACTTCCAAATGGCCGGCATCAACTTCTCTGGAATCAACATCCCAGCCGATATTTTCGCCGATCCCATTCGCCTTCAGGCGTATCTACAAGCGATGGCAAACCCTAATCCACCTACACTCACCACCACCACCACTACATCTCCCACTAAAACCACCGCTACTTCGTCGCCCCACACACTCCTCCACACCACCACCTGACACCCGCGACCCATCCACCCATCAAACACCGCCATCTGCTGCAAGAACAGAGATTCTTGACACCGACATTGAGGAAGTTACCCCAATCCAAACCCTACCACCATCCCCACCCCACAAGCTGACAACCCTCCCGCCGAAAATCATCCAACTGATCAGCCACAAGCCCATGCCAGCAAACCACCGACCAAATCTCCTACACCAACCCCACCAGCATCACCCGCTAAATCCGCAACACCACCACAACAACCTCCACCCAAACCCGCAAGCGAAAAGGCCAAACCTCAACCCGACCCACAACAAAGAATCCTCCGTTCCTCTGTCAGGGCCCAACATGTCTCCTCCGGTTCCGGTGAATCGCAATGCCTCCACTAAGCCCACACAGTCACAATTCCCCTCACTGTACCGCCAAAGACCACCAAAACACAACAAACCACACCGACGGATGATGAAGGTAGACCCATTCACTCAACGGTACATGCTCTGACCCTGCCGGTCGGAACGTAATACGTCAGGGGTAAGTTCCGACTTTTCTTGGGCTCTGTCTTCCAACTTAGGGGAGTTAGTCACTATGCATATGAAATTCAGGGTGATGAAACTCTTCCTCTGCTTCTACAGTTCTATCCACTCGACTCTTCGACATACCTATCCTCTTAACTGTCTCAACAGGTGCTGCACAGTCTTGTTAATTCCACCCCAATCTTTTTTGATCTTGCAAAATTGTCTGAAATTCTTGGCGTCCCTGCCACTGGCCTGTCATTCTATGAAAAAGGAATCCTTCCTGAGATCCCCGGGGTACCACAAAAAAAATCTATCGCTTTTTCTCCTCCAAGAAAAAGATTGGCTCCCCCATACCCCGTGGTGATCTCTCCATCTTACACCAACTCCTCCACATTTTGGTCATCAAAAATATTGTCCCACGAAAAGAAGGAAACCTTATGGTCAACTGCTTGGACCTAACAATTATGTACTGCATCATCAATCGTCACTCTATCAATCTGGCACACATAATTCTCCATCACCTCGCCCAGTCAGTCGACACCCCGAAACACTCCTTGGGTACGTGTTCTGGTTGCCTCGCATATTCCAATTCTTTCAGGTACCCTTGGCGACTTCGACGCCAGAGTCCATCGAGGAAGCAGACACCATCAACCTGCGGTATCTGAATCGGCTGACCTCAATCGACAAATCAAAGCTGCTGCCCCCCACCATCTACTCCAACGACGGCGGGGACATCTACTTCTCAAGAGGCAGTACCTCAAGCATCACTACTACCCCTCCTGGAGAAAGTAGAGCGCCTCATCGCACATGCAGCCGAGCTGATTCATCAGGGCAGACGCGGATGATGGACCGACTCTCGCGGAATAGAGACGACAGTGGCGGCCTGCAGGACCACCTCCTTGACATCCAATCCACCCTAACCCCAAACCCTTAGAATGACGTGGTTGTGTAGTGTTAGAACTTAGGTCATTTTTAAGTTCTAAACACTTTTTAATGTTTTTTTGTGTGAATACTTTGACTGACTCTGTGATACTGTGTGGGCTTCCCCTCTGATGAAAGCAAAAGGGGGAAGCGGTGATCCCGTCTGGTGTACGGGTTATTCTGTTGCTTGTTTAAAACTGCTTTTTGGATTGCGCTGCTGGACCATGTGTCTAGTGTTTTTGACTGCCTTATATACTATCCTGCCTATTACACTACACTGTTATTTATCGTTGCTTGCCTGGAGTCCCTCTCCGATCAAGGGGGAACCTAAATAGAGTCCTTGAATTTAGTTGCTACTGCTGCTATTAAGGGGGAACTTTGACAGGGTCGGTCCCCTAGTCCTTGTGTTTTATTTTCAGGATTGACTCCATCGGGATTCACGAAGGTTTGCTATCATCAGCAACAAGGGGAAATTGTTGGGACATCGAGGTGTTGCAGAGATAGCCTTTCACCGCGACAGAGTCAATCATCACTTGACATACACAAAGAGGAGCCTCTTCGATAGAGTCCGACGCAACAAAGAAGACCTCACCTCTCTCGTGCGGTTGCGGAAAATCAGAGTCAACTCGGAACACCTTAACATGCCACAACGGTCATGAAGGTCTTCCTCAACATCCGAAGATCGCGGCCCAAGCAAGAAGACCACTTCAGAGCCGTTGGGAGTTGTCCACTAAGTTAGTTCCGGTATTCTCGGAACTAACTCCTTCGACCTGCTGTTGTGCTTAGAGTATAAATAAGATATGTAATAGTCAGTTTTCTTAGCGCTTTCTTGAGGATCATTTCAGAGCTTAGAGAGAGAAAGAGAATCGCATTGTAAGTCAAAAAGGAGAGAGAATACGTACCAAGTTAGTTAGCACCTTAAGATAGACTCTACCTAGGAAGTTCCTAGTTTCATTACACTTACCATTGTTCTGATTAGAGAGTGTGTTGGGTAAGTGAGTGAAAAACGCTAAGTAGATCTCTTCTACTTAGTGGGCATCTGTAAGTTGTTTTGTTTGACCAGGAAATGAAATAGCTTATTTGTGTATCTTGCTGAGCTCCACAGAGTCCTTCTTTCCTTTTATTGTTTCGCTACAATTACCGCAAAAGTCTTCCGTATCATTAGTTTAGTTAATTCGATTGAGTGCCTCTACCTCACAGAGTGCCTCTCAGTTAAGAAGGCTGATTGAGTCAAACCAATCCTTAGACTCACACCTTTGATTGGTTTGAGTTAGCCACCCGATCCTACAGGAATATATATATATATCAACTACAGACATACATCTTTTCTAAATCATGATGGAAACAATTATAGTAGATGTGAACATGTCTCTAGTCATCAATGAAAATATTTATAAATTATCGTGGACATGTAAATAACAATGTGATGATTATGCAAAATCCACTTCAACAACTTAATTTATTGCTTCCAAATGTTAATAGCATTCAAGTTTATCAATCAATATGTAAACTAATAAATGCTACAAAAATATTATTATACAAATGATTCAATAAGATGTTAAAGGAAAAGATATATAACAGCTAGTGTCCTCTTTTCTATAATAGTGATGGAAACGATTATAGAAGGTTATGTAAATATTTCCCTAATAATTAGTGAAGACGTTTATAAAATATTATGGATACATAAAACCAAGGTTAAATGAATACGTAAAACTGACTCCAACAACTCACTTTATCGTTTCCAAACATTTATAGTCTCTAGCTTTATCAATCAGTCAAGCCCTGAAAACCGATAAATGCAAAGAAAATATTCTTATACACAATGATTCAAAGAGAACAACAACGACAAAAATATATAACAGTTAGTGTCATCTTTTCTATAATAGTCATGGAATCAATTATAAAAGATTTGTGTTAATGTTTTTCATCATTGAGGAAAATAAATGCTAAACCCTAAACACTAAAGTATAAAACTAGTTAAAAAAATATGCTTCACCACACTCTCTAAAAACTACCCTAGAAGAGTTAAAATGTTAAGGGCTTATTTTTGGGTTTGTAGTGGAGGGTTTAGGGACCTTAAACCATACACTAAAATAGCATTAAGATATGGTTCTTCATGATCATTGTTGGAAAATCGAGTGAAAATAGAGAGAAATTGAAGAAGGAAGATGAAGAGAGTGAAGAACAATTTTGAGGAAACTGTGTTTTAGGGTTTTTATTACTCTGTGCAAAAGAATATATTTACAACCCTAAGGCAACTTGAATAATTGGGCCTGTAATTGCCAGCTCATCCCATTATAGATTTATATCAATTACAATAATCAATGATTTGATAACCATTAGGGGGCTCTTATGAAGTTATGATTATGGTCTTTCACTGGCAACACAAATTATCCAAGAAGCTTGGACTCATTTCAATGATATATTTTCAGTGGTTTTCACCAAGGCACTAATGTCACAATCAATTTTATTGCTTAGATTCATGAAATGATTTATCAACACAATCACAGGGGCATTCCCTTTAAGACTTTACTAAACTTCTACAGAAGTTAATCCCTTGAAATCTTATAGATATTGATACCAAAGCAATTTATATATATAGGATATAACCACATAGATTAATCATAATTTTAACCATATGTATATCTCTAAATGTAACACCCTAACTCATAATTTGCAATTAACAATAATTAAACACCAACTTAATGTAATCATAGCGAAAAATAATCAATTCCGGTGTTACTGTCGTTAGTCACCCATGTGACTAACTTGGCCTTGCTTAATCCACTGTAACAGTCTGATAGACTGAACACTTAACCAACTTAATTCCAACGGATACATATACATATACATATACATACCAATTTCTACTAATTGTTTTCAAAATATAAGTTCGTTTCTGACTTACTACAATGTACATAAGTGTGTAAGGTTCTAACCGAGGTAATAACAAAATTAAAAGTTCACCCGGTCTAAAAATATACTCTGCCTACACTCGTTTGAGTGACAACTCCATCAGGTACCTGAAAAATATTAGGCCCAAATGGGCTCAACACAACCACTGAGTATGAAATGTGCAGCTCGTAAGCTACAAGGCCATACACGACTACTTGGTTGTTAACATGCGGTTCATTATTACAACAATATAAATGAAAGTTGTAAACACGCAACATGCAGCATATACCACTACCACCACTCAAACACAATAAATATCCCAACAGAAACAAACTCTAGTATAGTGAGTCAGTGTTTTGTTCCTTTCTAGGTCTTGAGATTATTTTGAAATCTCGTATTGACCTTAACTTACTTATCATGAATAAACCACACAATGGGATCACCACTTCCTTAGTTATTATCTTAACTTATCTCGAATATGTTTGAATCATGTTAGAAGAGTAACGAACTCTGTAATATACCATCATCGTTGTGACGTATGTTGAGTGTATGAATAAACCATATAGACAAGATTAAGACTCTCATATGTATATATAACCAGGTACTTTTAAACCCGTAGGTGAGTATAAAAATCCATTAGCCACCGTCAAGAACGACGTACATTTAATCGGGTACTTTTAAACCTGGTGGGCGAGTATGAAACTTCCCCCACATCCACCGTCAATGAATGACGTACATTTATAGTGGAAGTCATTCTGATACAGAGAATGTAACGGCCCCAAACATGGCCTAGTTCTAAGGTCGTTACACGCCGCACACTTACTACCTAAGATACGCAAGGCTCTAACTAGTGTGCACAATTATACGGAAAGCTACTCATATATATATATAAGAATAGATATAAAGAAAAATGTTTTACAATCCCAAAGCGTAAATCCAATACGAAACACATCTCAAACCAAAATCAAATATAGAAGGATGTTAGAAGGCTCGAAGGCTACATAGGTGGAAGTTATAATAATATTATCCAAAACATAAAACAAAGTTAAGTCTTCCATAACTAGAAGAAGGTCTTCATTGATCAATCTGCAAATGTTAGTGGAAAGAAGGGACTGAGCAATCACACGCTCAGTAGATGATAAACTTCATCAACTAGCATGCTCAAAACGATTGAAAACATAATCGTAATCCCAAGAGTCAAAACAGAAGTGAACATAGTCCACCAATAGTAATAAGTAGCAGAAGAATGACAGACCTGAGAACAAACAATCGTGCAAGTTGGAGAGCATAACAGAGCTTCCAGAAATCATAAATCAGAGCAGGACACTAGTACTCAATGCATACAACAGAACGGAGAGACATCTGTAAATAGAACAAGGTAAACCACTCGTAAACAGAATAAGGGAGACACCCGTGAGTAAATAACAGAAGGACGCCCTACACAGTGTGCTACGGGATAGCTAGACCCAGCCATCCATGGCTCAGACATAGAGAAGACTAGGTCCCAAAACAGAAGCTTAGTTCACAAGCACAAATGCATGAAACCACATTAAAGAGGTTAGAATGCTTAATCATCGTTACGGGATTACAACCTCACAAACAGAAATCAAAGCGGATCTAAAATAAGCATTTTGGCAAATACAGAGGTATGTCTAAACATGTGTCCAAACATGCATGTTCGGACACATGCCGAGACTTAAAATAAAGTAGAGCCAAATGTCAGAACATGTGTCCGGACATAGATGTTTGGACACATGCCGAGTGTTAAAACCAAAGATGTCTGGACTTGTGTCCGGACATTAGAAGTTTGGACAAGTTTTGAAAAGTCAACTCGTAGTGGTGTCCGAGCATAGATGTTCAGACACATGTCAAGACTTAAAATAGAGGAAAGGAGAAGGAGGTGTCCGAAGTTATGTCCAGACATACAAGTTCGGAAACAGTCTGAGACTTATATGTCACACTCGTCCTCGCACCCCATCCGAACATACATGATCAGACGAAAGTTCAGCCACATTCAAAAACTCAGAAAGCAAAGGCGTAGAAAGGCATGTCCGAACATACAAGTTCGGGCAGACATTCGGACACAGCAAAAATTGCCACGAACTTTGCAGAAACTTACACAAAATCACCAAAGATATAATACAATCAAACCATAACGAAAACCCAGCAATCAATGGGGGTTTGTAGATAATTCAGAGGCAAAAATAAAAGAAGAAATGGATACAAAAACACGTAATCAAAGACACTCAAAACGAACTCCTAAAGCCCCATGGTCGAACACACTAGTAAAATCAATTCACCATCTACCTCGATTAATTACATAGATGTCTCAAAATCAGAAGCTGCATCAAGCCCGACCGAAAATGTAGACCAAGCCGCAGACGCAGCAACCACTGATTGACACAACACATTGTAATAGATACCCCACAATCAGGAAAGTATCAAAACCCAAATCAGAAAATTGAAGCTCTAACAAACCACAATTCTGAACCTTATTCAGACGACAAAGACGCAACCGAGGAGAATGGACAGCAAACACCAAATTGTAGAAGCCACCCACACGAGGAGAAGATGCTCTGAAGGGGAGAAAGAAGAACGTCGTCAACACGAGTGAAACCATCGAGAGATACTGATTTTGAAAGGGGAATAAGGATTCCTTATTAAAAATTCTTACCAAAATTAAAAGAGGAGAAAATACCTCCTTGTCCTCCTCTTTAGCACAAAGGTCCACAATGCCCTAAAAATCAAAATAAATCCAACTTAGATATAACAATGTAACAAAATAACTTGGGTTATAACATCCTTCCCCCCTTAAAAATGAATTTTGATCTCGAAATTCAAACATACCTTACTGCTCAAAGAGGTTGGGAAACTTAGATCGCACACTCTCCAGCTCCTAAGTTGCCTCTTTCTCAGACTGACCCGTCAATTGGATCTTAACCAAGGGCAACGTCTTGCTCTGAAGTCTCGCACATCGCGGGCTAGATTCTTGGTAGGAAAAGCTTCATAAGTGAATTCCTCCCTCAACTAGAGCGGGCCAAACTCAATCACATGAGACAGATCAGGACATACTTCCACAACATAGAAATATGGAAGACACTGTGAAGTCCTGCTAACGTTGGTGGCAATTCCAAGCGATAGGAAACTGGTTCAATCCTCTCCAGCACCTCAAAGGTACCGACAAAATGAGGGCTGAGCTTCTCACTTTTCCCAACTCTCACCACTCCTTTACCACACAAAAAACCTTCAGAAACACATGGTCTTCAACCTGGAACTCTAACGACCGTCTCCTCTGATCAGCATAACTCTCTAACGGCTCTTAGTAACAAGCATGCGCTCCTTGATGGCCTGAATCTTCCCCACTACATCCTGGATCAAATATGGACATATTAGAGCTCTTTTCTTCAGATCATCCCAGCAGATGGGATCTGCACCTCCTACCAAACAAAGCCTTAAAGGTGTCATGCCGATGCTAGCCTAAAAGTTGTTGTGGTAGGCGAACTCGATCATTTATTATGCTACCATATCATCAAGGGTAAGCTCCTTAACTATTTCTCTTAGTATAATCTACTTATACATTGTGCTATTTGTTTAATGATTTCAATATATTGTTGTAATTTGTGAACAGCCGACACTGGTCATAGCTTGTGTTGGTGATGAAGCACCCAAGAATCTTACAATTTGACTCACTTGGTAAGAGTGCCAAGAAACCAAGGATTGCCACAACAATATTGAGGTACTTTTGTTATCTTAAACAACATTTGTTATTACTTAACAATATAGTTTCAAAACTTCCAATGTAACTAAGTGTATTTAAAACAGTATGTTTTATGTATATAGTTCCATGAGATCTGTGTTCATGTCAATGCAAAGATAAATGAAGAATAATATCCCTTCAAACTTAGTCAAGGTGTTCTTAATTACTAAATTTGTGTGATAATGCCAATACTAGTTTATAATTATTAATATGTGCGCATGTATAGTGCCTGGTGCTGCTTGGGGGTTCGTGGATACTATGTCATGAGATTTATGCATGACATAGTATCAGCGTCGTCCCTTTTACCAGAATACTCGTTAGACAAGGTAGATAACATTCTTTGAAAGTTTTAGTTAGGTCTTTGCATGTTGTTAGACTTGTAGTTTTTATATTAATGTTCATTTTCTTTTTTCCATGGCTTACGAACAATTGCTCCAAGGTGGTCAATATGAATCCTCAAATCATTAAGATGCTTGAGGAATGGTTGAAGTTCGTCTACACAAATTTATTCACTTGTTGATGATGAAGTTGATTTGAGTACTTTTTCAATAATGTAATTACAGTTCTATGCATTTGTGGATGGTGTATTGGTAGTTTTGAAGTGTACTTTGGTTATTTCTTTATAATGCAAGTGTTTAAGTGTTTGTTGGTTCGTTTGCTCTCAAATTGTGGCGCGCCGTTGATATTGGGCGCTTTTAGAACTTTATGAATGTGTACTGGAGCGTCTTGTTGTGGAGGCAGCTATATTACAGGTCTGATTGAATCATTTGGTATGTTATGGTCAATATAAATAAGATAGAATGGTAAAAAAAAGAGACTATTTCAACGGTTCTAAGTTAAGAACCGCCGAAATAGATACTAAAATATGGCCTATCTCAATGGTTGTATCCTTACAACCGCCGAGATAGACCCTGGGTTGGTCCACTAGTAAAAATCAAATTTTTAGTTACAAAGGTTCTGGTAACAATTTAATTTCATTATCATAGTTGTTATTACTGACAAGTATTTTGTTACCAAAGATAGCATTAAAGATTTTTAAAAAATTGAGACTATAGTAATGGTATACTTGTTATAAAATCATATTTTTAGTAATGATATAATTTTTTGTAACGAATAAAAGTCGTTACAATAAATAAATTAATCTTTGGTCACGCCATCACATGTAACGACATGTAACAACTTTTGCCATTACAATAAATTAAATTAGTAATGATTTATATTTTTGGTAACAATTTTTTGTTGTTACCAAAAATCTATATTTTACTAGTGGTCCCTGAGGCGGTCCTTTGGTCGGTCGATGTCAGAATGTATTCTGGAACCGACCGACCCAGAGACCAACCCATGGTCTATGGTCGGTCAGTCCCAGAAAACATTCTGGCATTGACCGACCAAGGGACTGACCCAGGGTCTATCTCGGCGATTGTAAACATATAACCACCTAGATAATTATGATTAGTTTATGATTTTATCAAGCATCTATTTCGACGGTTTGTTGTTACAACCGCTGAGATAGATGTAAGGGTCTGTTTGGGCGGTAGTCTCGGAATCTTTTTAGTTATTGTTTTAAGATCCTTTATGCACCCTTCAATAATCAGCCAAGAACGGAACGCTTACATTTACATCTCCCATTTGCTCCTTACTTGTTGTGTATGCTTAAACTCAGCAGTCAACACCAAACTCGCATCCATTCTCCGCAACACAAACCTCTCAACAAGAACATACAAACCATACTTTCTCCAAGATAACGGCGAAAACGTCGCTGAAGAATAGTAATAATCATACGGATCATCACTAGGAACATGACCAACAACATCAGCACCACCATAGAAATTCTCAACCCTACCCACCATTTGCTGCTTTCCGGGCCAATCAATCCACCCAACTCTCAATTCCTCCGCAACCATTCTCTCCCAAATAGCATAACTCAACCCTACCCTCATATGCTCTTCTCTGTTTCATTCAAACTCCAATACAACACCACTCTATTCTCCTCATCCCGCTCCGCCACCGCTTCCAGCCCATTCACCTTCACAACTTCTGTTTGAACCACCACGTTTGGCGCCACAGATTCCGTCATCCCCGCCGCCGCCCCTCGTTCTTTCTCGCAAGTGTATATCCTTTCCCAGATCTGCTCGAGTGTCATCACGTAGTATATTGACTGCTGCTGAAACTGATACATGGGTGTTAATTCCCGTACGAACATGAATGGGCAGTACCATTTTCCGACCACAACTGGGTCAGACATCTCAAGAGATAATGGGAAGTTGAAATCTGGAAGTTGGGTACGAAGGACTGAGTTGAGACCCCAAGCTTCTTCTGTTGGAATCAAGGGTTCAGGATTTGAATAGGAGGGTGAGATCTTCCATATATGCCGTAAGAACTTTGGTGGGACACAATCAGCAGAAGTTGATGCTGTGAAGCGTGGTCTTTGACTACTCTTCTGATGACAAATTGCTGCTTTGGGTCGTATGGATTTAGAATTTTGGGTCTTTTATCCGGTAAGTATGAACTGCAAAAGCATGTTGTTTCGCTCTCGTCTTCGGTTGAATTTTCATATGCTAACCTATTTATGTACCCAGCCAAATTAAGCGCAAGGGTAAAAATAAATGAGAACACTGGCATCTCTAATAAAATGTAAACAACTGTACAGTAGGGCTTACCCTTGATTTTTCCCATCTGCTGCAATCACGTAATACCGATTGGAAGACAATGGTTGATTGATCACGGGGATGAACAGCACCTTCGTGGGTAAAGAGCTTGAGCTGGAATCTTCGTTTTCAACCAAGACAAATTTGTCCTGAGGTAGGGGAAAGTCCCTGATGATTTTCTGATTATGATCTGCGCCTTCATATGTTACAAGATATCCAGAATTGCCACCTTCTGGAGGTAAGGTGAGAGCTTCTGGGGCGATTCTGTACACAGAAAGCGGCCTTGTCATATACATCTTGTGAAGCATTAGGGTCTCTCCGCGGGCTGATGTATAAGCAAATTTGTTACATCTGTGCAATGGAAGTTGGATTATGCAATAGGGCTCGTGGGTTTGAGGACTTGGTATTATAAAGTTGCGCGCACGTAAGGTCGAGATGGTTGTAGGGTTGACTGAATATGTCAAAGTAGTTTACTTGGTTTGTTTATTCCCCGACTTTGTGCATTGTATTTGTTTTTAGGAAAAGTATTTTGGGCTTATTGATTAGAGCCTATTCGCTAAATGGACGGGCCAACTTCCAAGTTGGTGCAAAAATATTGAAAATATTTGTTCACAACGTGTCAATTTCACCTTAAAAAAATAAAAACATTTATGTAATAGTCTTATTCTTTTTCATGGTTATTGGCAACATTAATTAAAATAATAAAATAAATGTTTAAGAATGTTAAGTAAAAATTATGGAAAGGAGGGGAGAAAATATTAAAGAACTTTACTATTATAGAGATTAGAATTTCTTATATACATATTAAATAATATATTTTATTGATATAATATCTAGAAATAAGTTAAGAAACTTTTAACTTACTTATACTGGAATAACTAATTGCATTAGTTTGGAACTTTTTCAATACAAACTTATCATGATAAAAAAATATCAATTAAATTTTCATACAATGGGTTCCTTACAACTAAAATAATTCAATTTTTTAGCTACAAACATATTCTAATTATTTTTTTTATAATTATATTGATACAGTTTGTATTCATTAGAAGTATGAGTTTTATAAGCTAACCATACACTATGAAATCAGTATAAATCTCGTACAATTTCAGTGATATTAATGTATACATCTATAGAGTTTTTATATACTGACAATATATTTTTTATAAAACAAAAGTACATGTATATAACATGATGTAGTAAATAAATTATTATACATGTCAAATTAATGCACTCTTAAAGTTACAAACCATTACGAGATTATATTCAATTATTAGATTTTTCTTTCTAATAACGCAAATTCAATGGAACGGTGGGGCTGTGCATAATATGGAGCGGTCAATATGAGTTGGCAGTTCAAGTCAGCTGCTGATTGGACTGCTTTGTTGATTGGGTTGCTTTTTTATTATATTAACTTTAAATGATTGTAACTTTTAATATATAAGTCCAAAATGAAAAAAATTATATCACTATTCACATAAATTCAAGCTCTTCAAAACAAGACCAGTCATGGATATGATTTGACAACTTAAAAATATATTTTACATGTGTATGATGATACACTAAAATGATAATATGATTCATTAATTTTAATATTATGATTCATTAAAATTGATATTATCATTCATTAACTAATAAGTGTTGAATTAGATTTCAAATTTCGAAACCGATAAAAATTATTATTGTTGTATGGTGTAATTTAAATCTTATATGGTGAATCACGTAATTTTTATACATACCAAATATTGTTTTGTGTTTATTGTTTAATTTTTTTTATTTTTATATATTTACATTGATACACTAAAATGATGATATGATTCATTAACTTTGATATTATGATTCATAAAATTGATATTATGATTTATTAATTAATAAGTGGTGAATTAGATAACAAACTTCGGAACCGATAAAAATCATTATTGTTTTGTAGTGTATTATTATTGTTGTATGATGCATTTTAAATCTTCTATGGTGAATCATATTTTTTCATACATATCAAATATTATTTTGTGTTACATTATTGTTTTTTTATATGTTTGCTATGATACACTAAAATGAATATATGGTTCATTAATTTTGATACTATGATTCCTTAAAATTGATATTATGGTTCATTAACTAACAAGTGGTGAATTAGATAACAAACTTTGAAACTAATAATATCATATTGTAATGTATTATTATTGTTTTGGGTGTATTATTATTATTATTATTTATCTGATGTATTTTAAGTATTCTATAGTGAGTCATATATTTTTTTAACATATTTTAAAACCGGTAATGAATTGTTATTGTTTTATAGTGTATTATTATTGTTGTATAGTGTATTTTAAACTGTATATGGTGAATCAAGTATGGTTGATACATACAAATATATACATATAAAAATATAAAATTTTAAAGTTGTCAAAACATATCCATGAGTGGTCTAGTTTTGAAGAGCTTGAATTTAGGTGAATAATGATAATAATATTTTTTTATTTTGGACTTATATATTGAAAGTTATAATAATTTAAAGTTAATATAGTAAAAAGACAGTCTAGTCAGCAAAAACAGTTCAGTCAGCAGCTGAGTAGGACACTACTACAAAAAAATATAGATAATGACATTTTTTTAACCACACTTAATAAAGTGTAGTAAAATTTTTAATATAGCTACTCTATTTAATTACACTTATTTGTGTAGAACTTTATAGTAAGAGTCACTACAACATACAAGTTCAATTGGGGCAATAAAAGTTGAACTAAAGATCAAAATATTGCTCTAATAGAGTAATTGGAGCAAGATTAATCTTACCCCGGGTTGCACCGATTGATTCGCTATAGTAACTAAGTTGGTGCAACTTTTAATTTTGCCCTATTTGTCATGCGCTATTAGTGCAATGAAAGATGCACCAATTGATAAAATACAGGGCAAATATAAGGTGCACTAAATGACTCTATTAAATTAGTGCAAACTTTGACAGTGGCCCCATTTGATCAATAAACAAGCAGGACATGTACAGTATTTCAACTATTTGATGCTAACTAATAGAGCACAATTTATAGGTTGCCCTATTTAATCAACGTCAAACATACAACAAACCAACAGGGTGACAATCCACAGTGCACCATTTGAGGACATACTAATAGTGCATAAAACTATATATTGCACTCTTTGATGTTTAATAAATAGGGCACTAGTTTCATTGTGCCTTATTTGATATCCTTAAATTAGTGAAATTTAAGTTTATTGCTCTATTTAATATAACATTTGGGGAAAAAATAATTGCCCTATTTGATATTTCAGCTTTAAAAATAATACTGCATTGTTTATAATATTAATGATCTCATTATTTGATCAATTAAAATCTTAATACACATGAAAATTAAAAAAGATGGGTCCAAATAATATTTTTATTATTTTCCACAAAATCTGTAAAAGCTTTCATAACTCTTCAATGTATCAACCTTTCACAACTACCACTGATGTCAAGGTGAGACTGACTTCCACAAAATCTAACATACAACCTTTCATAACTGTTCAATGTATCCTAAATGTATAACCATACATAACTACCACAAAATCTGTCATACAACAAATCTTTTTGTCTCCACCTTCCCACATCTGGCATACTCATGATCTCAATTAGTTGTGAAGTCCTCAAATCTGTAGCCGGCCTAAAAAATAACAAACAACATTTCAATCGGATAACAAACAGTATTTCAAAAAGGCTTCTGATTTCATATAGCAAACAACATTTCAAGATGCAAGTTCTGTATAAACGTTCTGCTAATGTCAATCAAATAGCCTTCTGATTTCAATCAGATAGCAAACAACAAAAAGAGAGGACACAGACACAGAGTAATATCAAGATAAGGTAATCTGTATAAACGTTCTGTAATGTACCACAATTGTTTTCCACCCAACATGAAAAATATGGTGTCTTAGATGGCATTGACTTGTTAAAAAATAAAGCGAGCATCAACATGCCATAGCTATCACTACTAGAAAAAACGGCATTAGCGACGGACAATTTCGTCTCTAATCCGTCGCTAAACGATATTAGCGACAGATTAGAGACGGAATTGTCCGTCGCTGATGCCATAGTCGCTAAATCAAAGTCGCGTCGGAAGCCGTCATCCGTCGCCAAATAGCGACGGATTAGAGACGGAGGCGTCCATCGCTAAATCCAAATTGGCGACGGATTAGAGACGGAATCGTCCGTCGCTGGTGACGGAAATTTTTATTTTTCTTATTTATTTATTAGCGACAGAATGTCCGTCGCTATTCCGTCGCTAATCTGTTTTAATTTTAAAAAAAATTTAATATTTTAATTCGTAGACATATTTTCACCTGTAAATGTGGACATATACACATTTATATCATATCCACCTTTAATATGCAATACCATAAACAGTTGTACTCATTAATCTCACTAGCAGACCAAAAATAAATGTTCAGTCAACACAATCACACCAAATAAGCAATACCATGAAGTAGTGCAGTCGAATTTGATACAGACACAGTTCAAGCTAATAAAGTCAAATATCATATCTATCTAATACCCGCCCCCCCAACCATGTCCATCCCCTGGACGATATCCCATATGATCACCCGGACCACCTGAACCACCTGAGCCATCATGTGGATCTCTAGGCCACTGACCCCATCCACCCGTACTAGAGCCAACATCAGGATCACCGTACGGTCGATCTCTGTTGAGAGGGAACATTTGGGAGATCTACGCTCGTATCATCCTCTGCATCTCCTCGCCGTACATCTCCTGGCGCATCGCTTCCCTCTCCTCAATACGAACCTGCCGCCTGTAATTTTCATCGAACTTCTGACTCAGATCCTGCTCAATCTCCATCTTCATGGACTCGTATGTGCTATGGTCTTTGCCGGAAGCACGTGAGCTAGTGCCGGTGGAGTGAAATGAATCAGGGAAGTACGCCGGTGCTAGCTCGCCCACACCATAGACCCTCTGCTTTCTGGATTTCCCTTCAACAGCCTTATAAAAAATTTCATCAGGGTCTACTGGTGTGGCTTGCAGAGATGGATCATCAGGAGTGGTTGACTCCTGAGTGGCAGCATCTAACAGCTCTTCGTATTTATGCTTCATAATCATAACACAATGATATATATATATATAATTAGTACTCATCGCTAATGAATAAATTTCAATAATGTAATCAACTTAAATAAATTAAATTAAACACTTACAGCAGTTTCCTCAACCTTGGGCATACAGAACACTGTTTCCATGCTCATCCTTGCTCGAATGAGTGTGTATGAACAATGTGTAAGCATCCGGTTGTGTACCGTATTTCTTAGTCTACAAAAAAACACTTGATTAAATTAGAAGCAAACCTTTAAAAAATTTGACAGAACCTCCCCTGTTTTTTTACATTTCCCACACATAAAAACCAGGATTGTTCAGTCAGAATCAGATAATGATTAATCAATCAAGGCTTAAAAAAATCTGACATAACCTCCCCTGTTTTTATGCATTTGCCCACACATATACAATCCAATATTGCACATATCAGAATCTGATAACAATCACAACTCACATAATGCATTCAAAGTTGCACATTCACATTCACATTCACATGTACTTGCATCCAGTTTCATATACACTTACATAACAAAAAAAACTCACCAGAACCCTCTGATGCTCCTTTATCGAGCGAGAACCGCATGCATGAGTAGATAGACCACCGCCAGGTGTATGCTCAGTCCGCCGGTTGCGAGAGTTAATCTCGCTGATCTTCTTACGCTTCTCATTCGCCCATTCGTGTTCCCAAGCCTGCCAGATTTCATCGCTGACTTTTCTCCTCATTCTCTTAGCCTTCATCTTGTAGAGTGTGTCTGAATAACGTTTTCTGCCTAAGGCGCAGAATATCTCATAGACAACACTCTCAAGGGCAGGATCCCAACGGAAGCGCTTCTGCATAATTAGTAAGTGTAAGCATAACATATACAAAAAAGAAGTTAATATCAAGAATGGTTAAATACCTTGAATTCATTGAAATAGAATCTATGCCCGTCCTGGCCCAAACCCTCCCAATAATCGTTCAACTCTTACCTCGAGTTAAATGTGTCTTTCGTCTTGTCCTTCACATTTACAACTGTGTTGAATATGTTTTCAAAAACATTTTTTTCACTATGCATCACATCTATAATATCTGATCAATAAATCTTTCCAATACGGTAGATCCCAGAAGATACTTCTTTTACTCCATCCACAAGTTTTAGCAATTTGAACATTTACTTCAGCCGAACCAATCTCAGTGACCTTCATTAAACCCATCCGATTCAACTCTGCAAGTATTTCGTCACCAGTTTTGAAATGTGGGGCAACCTTGGTCTCTCTGTGCCCTTTACGGAAAGACTTTTTATCATTACGAACTTGTGGTCTAGAGGAAGAAACTTTCTGGAGTTGTCAAACCACGACTGCTTCTTACTACAACGCAATGTGAATGCGTCACTGTCTTCCATGCAATGTGGGCACACCAGTCTACCAGCAGTGCTCCAACCTGATAGCATTGCATACGCAGGAAAGTCGTTTATGGTCCATATCAATGCAGCTCTCATTTGAAAATTTTTCTTTCTAGACACATCATATGTTGTGACTCCAGCCCACAACTCTTGCAACTCAGCTATAAGAGGTTGTAAAAACACATCAATCTTTCCTTTAGGATTTTTAGGGCCAGAACAAGTACTGTAAGAAAGAAAACTCATCTTTCATACACATCCCAGGCGGTAAATTATATGGTGTAATTACAACTGGCCAGCAAGAGTACTGTCTTCCAGAAGCAGTAAATGGTTGGAAACCATCAGTACATAACCCAAGTCTGACATTTCTAGACTCCGAAGCAAAAATAGCATGAATGTGGTCAAAGTTTCCACGCTTTTGAGTCGGAGGGTGACACATGTTGTCATCTTCCATTTTGTGTTCTGCGTGCCATCTCATATCGGTAGCCGTTGCAGGAGAAGCGTAAAGCCTTTTCAGCCTTGGAATGAGAGGGAAATACTGCATCTTCTTGAAAGGTACCTTATTTTTTCTCCTTTTTGTCCCCTCTTTGATGGGCTTGTATCTGGGACGAGTGCAGAACTTGCATACATCCAGATCTTTATCTTCTCCCCAGAAAATCATACATAGTTCGGAACAACAATCGATTTCTTCATAAGGTAACCCAAGACCACGTATGATTTTCTTTGCTTCGTAGAAGTTTTTTGGAATGTCAGTGTTTTCTGGACGAAGCTCGCAGTAGGTTTTGAAAACTCGATCAATCAATGCCTGAGGTGCTTGGTAGTCATTCTTAATGGACATTAATTCAGTGGTGATAGATAGTACACTATGATGCGTGCCACTGAATAACTTTCTTTTAGCATGTTCCATCAACTCAAAAAAATTTTAGCCTCAGGATTTGAGTATCCTCTAGATCCTCTTCAACCTCCTCCATAAAATTAAAGGTATCCCCGAATTCTTCTGGAACCTCACCTACAGCATGTGCAATCATTTGCTCTAACATTTCAACATGTGGAACCTCATTAGGCGTAGTGCTTCTCGAGGTAGCTTGTACGGATGTGTTATCTTCTCCATGGAATATCCAATCAAAGTACCGTACATAAAACCTTTTTGTGCTAAATGAACCTTAACGACATCAGGCTTGAGATACTATCTGTTTCTACACCTTGTCATGTCGCAAGGGCACTTAATTTTACCATCTTCCATACATTCAGGGTGTTGTAGTGCAAAGCGACAACTCTTCCATCTTCCTCAGCCATTCGGCAGAGATTCTACCTCTCTCAAAGGTTCTCTCATCGTACATCCACAATCTATCGGGTTTCATGCCTATACTAATCAAACACTACTTTAGTTAAAACAAATAAATTTTTTAAAAAATTCGACATCTCCCCTATTTTTTAACTTTTCCGCTTATTTCTAAGCATCCCACAAGGACAATTCACAAATACCTACAACAGTTATCATCGACGCAAATTAAGTAACTAACAAATCACACACACAAAAGTATATATTAAAAGTATAAGGTATGATTAAGCTCATATGGTACTATCGACTAATGCTAAAAACTCAAGTTGTTATCATAATTTAGAAACGGATATAAACAAAAGGTATTTTAGAAGGAAAAAACAAGCCTTTTTTCGTAATGAGGTAATGGCTGAGTTTAAAAAACAAAGTGAAGTATTATCATATATATACATTTAATTATATAGATAAATTTAGTACAATTTACAAAATCTAATACCCCTCGTTAAACTTGCACGATAAAATGATACATATATTTATACTCTATATAATTAAATCCCACATCAACAAGATACACGATTATCAAAACTTCAAAAAAACAGAGACTTTCAAAAGAACAAAAGGTCTGATTCCATTTGTATTATTGATAAAAATCCTCGTTGGTCGTTGATTATAGTTAACTATATTATTAATTAATTAAAGAAAACATTATAATCATTCGGCGACAACATTATAATCTCTTATGGGCGTATTAAAAACAGTTTATCTCATTAGTTTTACTTTTTAACTCTATACGTCACATACATTAATTGTTTAAATTTTTATTATTTTATCTTACATAATTCACCGCCAGTGATATGTACCATGGTATGATGAAGAACACTAGTAACCTGTAACTTGTATCTTTCTTCCTACATATGCATCAGGGGAGGGAATGCACTTTGAATAGTTTGTTGAATGCATATGTATTGTTGTTAGCTGGAGTATATTATCAAGAGAAATTATACCGTAAAGCAATCAATTATCAACTTATATTTATTAATTCATGTTATAATATGAAGCGCCATTTTTAAAGTGTACTTAACATTCTTATATTTGAAAGTCAAAAAAACATTCTTATATCTGAGTTGCCTATATAAATTGTGGATCAAAACTATGAAATACTTGTATTAATTAGAACGAAGGACAAGAAAAAACAATAATGTTCCCAAATAATATATTAATCCAAACCAATAAAACTGACAAATAATATAATCCAAACAATAGAGAAGTAGCCAAAAATAAGTGAGCCCAAATCAATTTCTCTTTGACAATATTGTAACCCTAGGTCTAATACCACCAAAAAAAATCAACAATTAACATTCATAATTACCACACAACATCAATACATATGTATACTAACAGTTTTTTAGTACAAATTTGCAAGAAAACCCACACAATTTAACTCAAAACTAACAAATTTTTAGATTTCCTATTTCAGTTTTCGAAATTAATGATATAGAAATTTGAGGACTTACCTGAGAGCAGAAAACACTTGCAATAGCAGTCAGGAACTTGCTAAGGAAGATGGAGTGTTGGATGGCCTCAAAAATGAGTGAGAAATTACCAAAACAGCTCCTGGGGTCGCTGGTTCGCTGCTGTGCTCGCTCTCCTTCGACAATGGTGAAATAACAAAATGAGAAAGACAGAGCGAGCCGCGTCACGGCGTTAATTTACCTAGTTTTTTAGCGACGGACACGTCCGTCGCTAAAAACGGCAAAACTACGTCGTTTAAGTTAGTAAAATAACTCGCGGGCGATAACACAGTGGATCAAAACGACGTCGTCCTTGTAGCGACGGACACATATCCGTCGCTAATATTTTTTTTTTATTTTTTTTTATTTAAAAAAAGATAGCGACGGAACAACCGTCGCCAGTCCGTCGCTAAAACAGGCGCCAAGGCCGGAAATTTTGGCGCTAACGACCCGCCCAAATACCGTCGCTATTCCCTCGCCGTTCCATCGCAGAATTATCCGTCGGTAATCCGACGCTAGTCCGTCGCTAAATAGCGACGGATTTTAGTCCGTCGCAATTTCGTCGCTAATTACCTACTTTCTAGTAATTGCACACAAGACACAACAGTAAATTCATCACTCATATGCCAAAATCTTTATGCATGCAATCATAGAAAGTTGTCTCATATCATTAGCGCCATCAATAAGTTCAATCACTACTAACGTTATATTCCACAAAAAAAGACGAGCATGATAATATCTAAATGAACCATAACAAATAAACTATGAACCTCACTCCTCTCGAAATAAAAATACACCAAAAAAGGAAGTCTTACCTTTTCAATTTACAGATTGCACGAGTTCAAAACTGAAAGCAGGATCAAGTTTTGTCAGACTGATTTTAGTATCCAATGCAGTGATTCAAAGTAGTAATAATTGGCTATTCAATGCACTAATCAAAGCAATTAATAATAAGGATTCCATAGATTCATGAGTTAATTTTCCACATACCTTAAACGTGACACCCTTCTCTGTGATATCTGCCAAATCCGATAGCGACACCTGCAAACACATTAATGTGAGGTTGAGATTCAATGCCGACTGCCCAAAAATAACATAGTAGAATGATTATTAAAAAAAACAGTATTTTGAATTACTACTGTAATAGTTAAATGTTCGGTAAAGCATTGTGATTATTTATTGATAGTGATATATATATATATATATATATATGCTATTTTGTCGGAGGGTAGTTAATTGACAATAGAACCATGACACCTAGAATCTAGAATTGGAAATAGTCCAAGATCTGTGAGTAGATTATACAACCAAAGCTTTCCTCTTTGCCATGGAATTTACTCATAACACTTACGTCACACATGTAACACAACAATAAGCCATAAACATCCATTTCCCATAATACAGCCTGAAACGCCTGCTGGTACAATCTTTAGCATCCTCGTGACTTGCCTAACCAGACAAGAAAGTGCTACAGACACAAACACAAAATTAAGGAAAAACACATTATTAATTAATGTCAAACTTGACTTTTAATGGACTATAACAATTTAAACTTGAAGCATATAGGGATATTATTCAAATTGATGCAATAGAAAAAAAACAAAAAATACATGTACATCTGTAATTGAATTCGAGCAGGAAAGTGAAAGGACCCGCTTATGTCTCATATGAATACAATAGTATAGGAACCCTAATTGACTGACAGTGAAGGAACTCAAAACTCAACAAATTTAAAAACATAATTAGTATCACAAGGTCAATGTCAAAAATATAGAAATGAGATCTTCAAAGACTTACTACAGCAGATAGAGGACAAAAAATTTCTACATCAGCTAGAAAAAGTTGAACGGAGTGATCCCCACACCTGTTTTGCCGCAAAATGCAAGCTGATGCTCCAGCTGCTCAAGCTCCTTCAATCTCAACAGACCCAAATCTTCTCCTAGAAGTGAAGCAGAGGAAGCAGAGACAAAAACAGCAGTGTGCTGAGACAAAGGCAGCTATAGCTCATACAAGGGAAATGATCTCTAGTGTAACATGACTTGACAATTTCAAAATAGATACACATTGCAACTTGTTTAGCATGTTACTCAATCTTAACTCCAATTTATCCACTTCTATAGTTTCATTTTTTTTGAAAGGTTTTATGTGTTACCAGAGGCACACAAAACCAGTTGAAAAGAGATAAATGGGGACAAGACATTGAACAGCATTAAAATAAAGCAGATGGGTCCCAAATTCTACAAACCTTAATTCTTTATACTTGTGACGGATCATCAATAACATTGGTTGTGTGTGCATGGGGAAGGGGGAGGGGTGACCGGTAAACAATGCTCAAACCATATCCATGAGGTAACTAATCACAATCGATTGCAAGTTGAGGCACACTGCCAAGATCAACTTACCTTCTCAGGTTGACCCGAAACTTCAGCAGAAGTATGTTGTATAGCCACATCCACTCTTTTAAGGTGATGCCCTAAGAAACACAGATAACATCCACGAAGACTACATAACAGGTCACCTAAGTAATTGTTTTACTTTAATCTCTTGCAATTGAGATTTACTTTCTAGTGTTTAGGTCAGCCCTCACTAAAGTTACAACTCAATACTTAGCCAAATTCCATAATATGATCACATTTTGAGCTAGGTAGCAATCAAACAATTACCCTTCTACCGATCATGGGCGTGCCCCGCATCTGCTAGCTCCTTCGACCAAATTGTCTGCTTCTTTAGCAGCAATGTCTCTGTGAGTACACATAACACGGATGAATATGTAGTTAGCTGCTTAACTTACCTCGATCTTTGTGCTCTGCGTGCTATCACAAGGTAAGGCTCGCAGGAATGATGATCCTTAACTTACTAGCACTGAGGTTGTCAACTCTTAAAATTCTATGTCATGAGCTAATAATTACATACAGACTTAACTATAGAGATGTTTGGTATATTCATTTCAGGAAACTAGGATAAGAACTATATGTCCTGGAAAATCAGTCATATTTCCTAGGAGACACCTTCCAACATTTATGTCCAGAATAATAAACAAGCAAGAGTTATGTGGTTAGTTTCTGCAGTAATGTAGGATTCTGTTTTTATCTTGAAATAATGGATATAGTTAGGAAGAAGCGTAGATCTGATTAGGGTACATGAGGAAGAGTGTTTCTCAACAAAATGAATTGGTCCTATAATTAGTTATGGACTACAATGCAGAATTAATGTGAACACAAGTGATAAACATGAAGAAGGATGGAAGTGCAAGCGCATGTTTTCTTGGAACAGATCTAAACTGATTTTGGCAGGGTGGATTCCCTAGAACCTTTCCTGTTATTCAATATTGTCTCGTACTTATCCACACATTTCCTTCATGTGTATAGCATAGAGTGCATCAAGATCAGGTACCAAGCCAATTCCCCTCATCATATTTTGCTGAGAAACAATACTACTTCATTTAATTTTGAGTAAATTACTCAGAACCCCCTTGAAGATTTAGGATATTACAGTTAACCCCCTCGTGTTTATCATAATTACTGGTAACCACCTCGAGGTTAAGGTATCTTTGACTACGAGCCCCGAACTATAACTCTGTTATCAGGAAGTTAACTATGAGTTAACCTATCAGCTTAATCATATTTAAGGTCATGCTGGACAAAAACACTACTTAATTTGCATTGTTATTTCCTAAAAATGTCAACCCTTTCTTGAAAATGCATCTAAAGTGGGATGAGAGAGAGAGAGAGAGAGTTAGATGATGTTGATTAAGCAGTTTTGTTGTTCAGCCTAGCATTATTAATGTGATTAAGTTGATAGGTCAACACATAGTTAACTTTTTGATCACAAAGTTATAGTTTGGGGGCTCGTAGTCGTAGATACCTTAACCTTGAGGTGGTTACCAATAATTATGATAAACCAAGGGGGGTTAACTGTAATATCTCAAATCCTCAAGGGGGTTCTGAGTAATTTACTCTTTATTTTTTTTATTTTTTTTTGAAATAGATACTTCATTTTTTCTCTACTACATTCCAAAGTATATCCAGGTATTCATAAAAAATTCAGATATTCAACAAGTCAACTGCATTTCCAACTACAAGAACTTAAGAACCAACAACTTATAAGCAATTTAAATAAATAAAAAAAAATACTAGTAGAATTTACTTACAGTGGGCTGCTTTAAGCGCCTATAAACTCTTTCAAAGGTATCCACACGGACTCTGCTGCTGGTATTCTCTCCTCGGCAAGTTTTTCACTTGCACAGACATTGGTTCTGAAAAGAATGCAGAAAAAGCACCGTTCATCACACTTTCTTAATTGGAAATTTACCAAGATCAAGATGATGAAGGAGAACAGTCTAGTGCTTTTTATCAGGGATATCAAGAAGCCGATTAATCAATCAGAACATACAGTCGCATCACATCTTCAGCGCACAGCAGCAGCAGCAGAGCGCAGCCAAACTGGAAGAAGAAAAAGACCAAAAAGATTTTAGCCATGAAACATGATATTGTCACATACGTGCTCACTAAATGGAGAAGCAGAAAACAACATTGTGTGATTGATGAGTACACTAAAACCAGAAGAGTGACGGGGGCTAACTTACCTTGTGGAGGAGGATAGTTCTATCCGGGAGGTGGATAACTCATCTTTTCCTTTTTTTTTCACTCTCAATATGAAGAAAAGCGTTATACTGCTAAAATAACAATGGGATTAATAGGATGCAAAGAACGACACGGACGACGGTAGGAGTGAAGAAATAGGCAGAAGAAGAGCTGAAGGGGGCAACGGAATTTAAATACGGAGAACTGTCTTTGTGCAACGCGTTGAGACGGGAGTGGTTTTCAAAATGATGACATTGACTAGTTTTTTGAACCAGTCACGACTCTATCGAATGTCCGCACATCTGGCTCCATTTAGGTTCTAACTAGCTAGTGTGCAAAATAAGAGAGGAAATGAATTTGAAATACCTGTAGTTGATTTGGTGTTGATCCGGGCGCAGATCGTGTAAAGGACAAACAAAAGTCTTTATATAAAGGCAATAATATCAGTCATACAGAGAAAAAATGTTAGTCATTTTTATAGGATAATATTAGCCATATATATATGAAAACTGATAGCCACCAGAGAATTAATAATAATATTTTAAGGAAGTTATTGCAGTTACAAAACTAATTACTCAATAGCCATTAGCCAGCCTCAAAAACGATTTTTTTTAAATTACTCTACACCAACATACCCTTACACCACAAACCATAAAAACCACTATATGGTCAGTTAAAAAAATGTCGAAAACATTTTAGTATTTGTAATACAAGCATTGTAAGACTCTAAACCATAAACCTTTTATATAAGCAATGGAATATTAACGATATACACCGTGGCCAATATTTTATTTAGCTATGACATACATTTTTATGTATACATGGCTTATGTATCTTAATGTCTATGGCAAATATTTCATAGGTCTGTGGCATATATATTAGTTTCATTAAATACAATTGATCTGTTAGAATTAAGCAATGAATATTGAGTATTTTTTGTATATTTACGATATACATGCGTGGCAAATATTTCATAGGTCTGTGGCATATATATTTACACACATGGCATATATTTTTTAATGTCTATGGCTAACATTTGTCCCTATCTAAAACTTCAGCTAATAGCAGTACTGTACAATATAGTTCAATATACCATAGCATCATTAAATACAATTAATCTGTTAGAATTAAGCAATGAATATTGAGTAGTTTTTTTCTATCAACGATATCCACTCGTGGCACATATTTCATCGTGTATGACACTATATTAGTAAATACATGGTATATATTTTTCAAAGCAATGAGTAATTCTAGATGATGGGTAGAAAAGGAAATTAATTAATGATAGGATTAAATCTTTAAATCTAAGGGCTCATATTGATGCCTTTAGATAAAGGCAAATAGTGAGCTTTATACAATCCTTGTCGATCGCGGTATTCCAATTCCACCACCGAGGGAACGGCGCGGATCCTAAAAGTACAACAAAAGCCTTTTATAAAGGCTTAATATTGCTCTTATATTCACTTTGATTTTGTAACACCCCATCCAACATTAACACACTTACAATAACTGCAGCGGAAATACAACCTCATCACATTACTTAACTCGTTGGTGTTACACGCCGTTAGCCACCCACGTGGCTAACAAGGCTAATACATATACATTGTACCGGTCTGATGGGCTAAATTCCCGAGCAACTACACATTACTATCCCTTCCATTAACAACACAACAACATACACCTTTCAACTATACCGAGTATTTTAAAACTGATGCCGACAACAATTTCGGTCTTACTACACCTACTGTATATATACACTTAAATGAATACCCATGTACAATGACTACCCCGTCCTACTCTCGAACGGCTTCCAGCTCTCTGTACCTGAAATAGGAAAAGAAGAGAAAGGGTGGCCCCCAAGGGGCTCAGCACCTTTGCTGGTATGGTAATCCCGCAGCCCACATGCTACCGGGCCACGCACAACTAATTGTCGTCTTAGCATGCGGTTGATTATTTTTAAATCATGCATGCAACTGTAAACACACAACACATAATCATTTCGCCTCAACGGGCTCAACAAACGGATAATATATCCTTACTTAATAAGTCACTCATGGTATTCATTATCCCTAGAGTGTTCCTCCTCTAATGGAGCTACTTCCTTAATAGACGACACTTACCCTTAAATCGGGTTATCCTAAACGCCTCTTTTCTCAAACTGGGATTCATATCCATGATCCACATACTCCACATTTTACAACATATAACATACACTACATAACAACACACAACACACTTTGCACGTTTCAACGTGCACAACATAACACCGCAATAGATATTGCTTCACAAAAATACATAACATAACGGGAATGGTTCTCTTAGGAACCGACCCAAACATTGTTTATACACTGGTGAGCCTAGAGAATGTTGCCAGTCTCATGATAAGCTCGTTATACAATAACAACAACACTCATTACCGTCCTAATAGTCGGACGAGTAACTTAAGTTAAGGCGGTTCGGGTTTGGAGGCCCGAACACACCACCACAAACACATGTTCCCCCTAAACCGATCATAAGTCAGAATAGCTAAGCTTTGGAGTAAGCTAATGGGAGATCATAACCCGTGAGGGAAACAACCATAACAAAGAGAAGGGTAAGGCTAAGAAGGATACCCTCTCCCAAACAACGCGCGACCGGCCAAACCGGATTCCTCACCACTGTTAGTACATACTTACTATTAAATATTAGTTAGAACCCCATTATGGAGTCTATCACAACACACAACATACAGTATTACAACTGGTTAAACATACAAGAGAGATCCCTACATTCACATACACATATCACACAATTAACACACGCATAGCCGTGGTTAGACGTCCCATGGTTCGGGTCGTTTACTCCGAATACCGAACTCTCATGTGATCCTAGACTCAGTTAACTAAGGTTAACACTTCCGAGGTTAAATGGTATCGGAGTTGAACACGCCACATAAATGAATTACTGTAAACTCATTACATGTTTTATCTTACAACGTGGCAAACATACAGAAAAACACATTGGCATACAAGCCGGTGTAATCCGGTAGGACACAGGTTGCAAGAAAACCATACCTGTCACCGGAGTCCACTTTATCACGCCCACTTATGTTCCTCGAGCAATTCTCGAACAACTGATAACATTACATGTACTTTTATTAACATCGGGTAACATGATTGTTTAAAGTCTAATGCTTATAACTTATCCCCGTTAATTTAGTTACATAACTTCACATTTTAACTTGTTTTACTTTTACATTTTAATACACTTTCCCCCTACTTAATTGTCATTATAACTCACCTAACATGTCCTTAAACAACCTTATAACATCATTACTAATCAATCCCCTCATTACATATCATTTTATAACTTAACATTTAAATCATCTTACTTAACTTAATCTCTCAAGTCCATATATATTTATCTTTCTAACCATCAATACTCTCTTAATGGCATACCACTAATACCACTTAACATTCTTTAAATTTATTTATTTTTTTTTTTTTAGGTCCGACCGACCCACCGACCGACCCACCCCCTGGGTAGTCGGCTGCAGAGAACATCCAACTTCACAGTTTCAGCCCCGACCGACCCAGACTGGGGTCGGTCCCCTGGGTAGGTCGGCTGCAGAAACTCTCCTAAAAATGCCTATCTTATTCCAAACTCCTCCACAAGTTCCCTTATATGTTCTAACACCATTTGGGCACTTAAACACCCTCTTAAATCATCCTTAAACTCATTATTGACCCACCATCAAGCTCCTTGATCATTCACTCAAATTCTTGCAAATTCCTAACACTTGTAATGTTTTTCCCTAAGTTCCTAAGTGGTGGTTTATACTTATGATAACAACTAACTAAAATGTTTTCTCACCACCATCACATCTACTCTCAAGCATCATTCCTCACAAACACCTCCATTACACAATCCTTCTATATCCACAAGTTTACACTTAGACCTTCACAAGGCATTACTTTTCCTTGTTTACCTAAACTTTAACAAGACTTAATACTTCACATATCATAACTTTGGTGTGTAAAAACACTCATTTGATTTCTAAATCCTCCAAGATTATGCCCAGGCATCTTAACACTTAAGAACACCTTAATTCACCATCTTCACACTTAACCATTCCTAGCACCTCTAGGTCATAAAATCTCATTACAACACATGAACTCCTTTGTTCATCAACTAAATTTTGCCATAGCTTCTCTTGTATATTCTCACATCCAAACACTTAGGTTTTTACCTTATTCCATTCAAGAACACCTAAAATCCATCAAACACATTTTATACACAAACTTCACACATTTAGCACTACATCACAATATAGTGCATAAGCTTAAATTGCTTGGCACTTAGGCCCTTAAATAACATGGCTCTTAGGCCCTTAAATTGCATAAACCTTAAACACTGAATTTCCCACATAATAATGCCTTTGACCTGCAAATACACCCAACAATACATATGCCCTTTAATAAACTCCTTGAGAGCATTTACTAGGTCATTCACCATTGGCTCCTTAGGTATTTTATTAAGCAAATCAAGCTCATTTTCCTAAGGCATTAAACTACATTGAGATAGCTTGTTTACCTCTTTTTCCTCACAAACTTCTTTCTTGTTTCCTTGTAAAACCGGTGGGGTGTTTGGTTGTTTGTCAACTTCTAAACAATGTACAAATAATAGAATGAGTATTCAAGCATTATGCTTCATCTCATTGTAAACCCTAGTTACACATATTGTTTTAACACATTAAGGTATTGTTTTACCTTGAGGGAATTGGAAGAGAACTTGAATAAGTATCAAGAGAGGACTCTCTTAGCCCTTGGAAGATTCAAATGAAGCTAAAATAAGCAAGGTGAAAACACCATTGTGAGGTGAATTTTCGGACATCACATAACATGGAGGGAACATGGATTTTCTTTGAGTTCCTTACCTTGAAGCAAAGGAGAACAATAAATGTGAAAAGTGAGCTCAAGCTCCTTCAATGGAGAATCTTCATGGCACCAAAATGGAGTTCTTGAAGATTTGAAAAGAGAGAAGTGTAGAGCTTGACCTAACTAAGACAAATATGGTCTTGAATTTGATTTGGTGCATGGAGCTAGAAGTTACAAGCATTCAAAGATGGAGAATGGCTACTTACTGTAGCAAAACGAAAATGGAGAAGGGAGGAGATGAAGAAGAAACCGTGTGAAATGGAAGGAAAGAAGAGAATGAGTGTGAGAGGTTACACTTTGTTAAGATATTTATGTTATAGTAACTTTCTATTTATTCTTCTTCTTTTCTTTATTTACTAGCCAAGTGTGATGACTCAACACCAAAACCGTGGCCCCTTCATTATATAACATATATTTGGCCTTTGTTGACCAATTAAACACTTATAACAACATATGTTACAAACTAGCTTATTAAAAATCACTATTCACTAAAACAAGGCACATAGAAGTGAAATTTTTGATTCCCATTGATATAGACTTCCAAATGTGATACTATATAGTACACATGTTAATTAAAGAGTAATGATGGACATTTAGCCATTCAAAACTCATTTACAAGACAATTTTCAAAAACGTGCTTTAAGACTCCTTAAAGCACATTTTTTGTTTTTAACTTGTTTTCAAGCTTGGTTTTCTTTGGTAATTGATTTAATATGTTCATTAACATATTTATAAAGTATAGGTATGACCATTAGGTCTTATACAAATTTATCCCAAGCTTAGAGCACATTTTTGCTCATATTGACTTTAAGGTATTTCTTGTGTTTTTGTTTGGTTTAACTGTCCACCAAGGTTTCCTAAGGACTTATTAGCCTTATTAAATCATAATTGAATATTATAAGTCTTGGTAGGCTCTTTGGGTCCTAACCAAGTTCACTCATAGCTTAGAGCATGTTTTTGCTCAAACTGTGTCTTAATGCTTTATTGCATTTACTATGGTTAATTTGTTCACTGATGTTACTAAGGCACTTTTTAGCCTTTACATACCATAGTTTGATATTTAAACCACATATCAAGGTTTGGGGTATTTCAATCTACCCCCCTTAAAAGAACTTCGTCCTCGAAGTTCACACTTTCCACACATCATTAATTGAACACAGGAATCACTTGGAAATAAACTTCCATAACAAACACACTTTACATCACAACCTCGGACTTAATGGTCCGGGAACACATTCACATCCACACATAACATAACCTATCCACATGATAACCTCGGACTCTTGGTCCGGGTATCTTAACAACACTTACACATACATAAACCCCTTGGACTGGTCTACTGGTCTCGGGTAACGGTAACATCACACATTAGACACATAGGTCTCAATAGCATACACTTTTAGGAGATCAAAGTCAAAATAACATTTATTACACATACCACACAACATGTCATAGCATGTATAACAATCAAAAATATCCTTGATACACACTGTGATCCCGCAGAACCCGGTCGCGATGGACACCTTCCGTCCCCGTGCCTTTGGGAGATCAAAACAATCACTTAAATTTAAAATTTCCTTGTGAGGTTAAGTAAGAGAACTTTAATTATGTAAGTATCTATCAACGTTTTATAAATACCAATTGAAAATCTTTTGAAAACACACACAACTCCAAGTCCAACTTAAGCTCTTTGCTTCTTTTATTAGCGTGGTTATTTGTGACCACTTATAGGGAGCTTCAAGAGTCATCCAACCCTGATGTGATCAGCATCAGTGTAGAACTATCCTTCCACTCCAATTTGTGTTCGGCTTCCCTTGATCACATGCAAATCAAGTTCCACCTCCCACTTCATTTTCAAGCATCAATTAAATCACTCATTTCCAATTTTCTATCTTTTAAATCATTCTAGTCATGATCATAACATCTCCAAAGGATAGACTCCGTCTATCAGTTACCTCCATTCACTTTAATCTGTTGCCTAGGGAATCTTATTCTCACTAGGTTCTATGTCGGTATCATGCCCTTTCTTGAATCACTATATAGTATATATATACACATATATTTTATCAAAATACAACACACAATTTCACATTTATACACTGTCGGGGTTTGTTCCCCCGGGAGTTTCTCTACTCCCCACACTTGTACTATCACACACAACTGTTAACAAATCAACACACTTATCACAATGGTATTCGCATCTTCTGTGCGCAATTACCACAATTAAACCATGAATGAATGTGTATGTTTACGTAACACACACACCAATCATCAAAACAATAAATAATTTTGTGCTATGCACAATATAAATCACATACACTACGTACACTTGTACGGTAATATACACTAAGTGGTTTTGCGCTCTACCCCCCTTAAAAGGGATTACGCCCACGTAATCAATCACTAAACATTGGCTTAAATGTTCTGCCGTCGTGAAGTGTTTTAACTTCCACGCGGTCTATTACACAATGGATTCTGATTAGAGGATCTTAACCATATTGGCGGTTTAGTTCCTAAACCAAGAATTCTCATTGGAGTTGTTTTAAACTCTTAGTTGGTTTCGATTCTGGCCTGTTAGGCTTCTAGGCGTTAATAATTAGCCATTCACTCATGTTCACCATGTACATTCAACACTTGAATCACTGGCTCACTAGTTTCTGCTGCGAAACTCTAATAACTGTAGAGCTTAATTGCCCATTTGTTATTCTTACTGTATTGTACATCCCCAATTGTCACCTTCATCTTGGTAACAATGGTTTCTCAACCGACGCGTGGTATCTTTTACCTGAGCGAATTCGGTGAGTTTCACAATTTTCCATCCACTTCCATGATAATTTACTGTGTATACAGCTATGTATTTCACAATGATTGACTTGTTCCCTTCCGACTTACTGTCGGTTGAGATTGAGCTACTACCTAGTGTGTAGTGCTCTCTCAGTTATTTACAACATTTGGGGTATATTCCATACCGATATTTGGCAGTTAGTGCTACTGTAGTCACTTACTGTTAATCATGTCTCCACATTTGGTTTTGTACAAGTACTCTTTTATTGGTGCGGTCTTGCATTTCCTATGCATCGGCCATTATAACATTATTCTCCATAATTAACATGTTTCCAATTCCTAGCTATCCCACTCGATCATTACTGCGCAAGTGCAATACCAAAACACTCAGTCATACAGAGTGCAGAGGCGTAAACTCTTGACAGTAAATCCCTTATGTGATTGCCATGGAATTCACACTGAGTTCCTTATCACATAGTACCGACCACTGGCTTATTGCCCAGTCTGTGTATCATCACTTGCTTGCATGTCCACTGAGTTTAACTCATAACTGGTCTTATCTGTTACATTATCGTTTAACAACATTTATACAACGGTCGCTTGTTGCGCACCGTGCTCTTACTTATTGTATAACACTAACTTACATGGTATTTACTGTCACATTAACTTCCACACATATACTTACATCATTCGTATTATGGTTCATCACTCATTTGGATGACTACTGAATGCTCCTTGAGCATTGATCATTCGAGTCACAAGCCGGCATTATTCAGCTCGGTGCTTCACTTTATACACATACTACTAAGCTAACTGCTCTCTTTCAATAATAACATCGTCCATCCTTAACATATTTCTTGAACTTGATTCACATAACTACCGCTCCTGCGGTGTCACAATATCGAGAGGTATCCCCACTCTTAATGCAGTGGTTCGTTTACCACTCTATTCACTTATACAACATAAACTTCTACCATCAATCGAATTTATATAACATATCTTGCTTATGGCTTATAAGCCTTATTTGCCTTGAGCTGGGCTCATTGTAGGCTGTCCACACACATGTACTTCTCTGTACAATATTACATGGTTTGGATATTATATTGGGCTCCATGACAAGTCGTTGCATCACGTTCCTTTCATGGGATGCCCCTTAGGTTTGTCAGTCCGTCTCCTGACAACTTATGTCTAAACTGGGTGTTAGTTTCAACCCTTGTGTTTCTGTCATGCATTTCGTTCAACAATTGTTGATGCGAACACCCTCAAGGATTGCTCCTGGGTGTTGCTAAGTTATGCTTTACATTTGTTTCACACTTATTGGTACATTCCATTAGCCACGCCGTTTGCGTTCTTAACTGACTTATTATCCTCTTCTGTGAAGATCAACACTTCCTGGTAGTGTAGGTACTCATTCTGGGAGTTTCATCCCGTTCATTGCACATTAATGTGTCCACATTAGGCATCTGCCTTGCCATGCACAGGCTGGGTCTCCGTTCCAGCTCATGTTTATCCCTGAGGATCCTTAAGATTATACGATGTCTTTACATAACAGTTAGTGCACTTCGCACTTCCTGACTCTTAAACATTTCCTTGAAATGAATTCACTGACTCTTTTAGTCTAGTTAACTTAACTGAGTTCCTTAGCTTCAACTATTCCTTGTAATCCTTAGCTCTTGTTTGATTTATACTGCTGACCGTAGACGGAGTCGACTACTTCCCGTGTTTCGGACTCCACTCGTATACATATGTGGGGTACCATACTGATACATTGCTACTTACCCAACTAACCATAAGTAGGTCTGTCAGGCCCACAAGCTCCTATCGGAGTGCGGTCGTCCCACAATTCAGTTGGTACACTCGTAGTGTCCGTCACACGCCTAGGTGAAGTATTCTGTTGTCAACTCCCTTATATTGTCCCGTGACAATATTCATTCCTTACTTCCCGAACTTAATCGAGGGAAAGTTTATCCATTGTTGTATCCTTGTCAACTGTCCTTGGTTTTACTGGTTTGGTTTAAAAGAAGGTTGGTTTGAAAGAAAAATCTGGTTTTGAAAAGAAAAGGGTTTGAATAAATCTGGGTTTGAAAGAAAATTTTCATGGTTTCACAACATCTTCTTACCTTAACCAAGTCTAGCTTCTTGCTGACTGGTGTACTTACAATTACAGAGGTTAGGCTACCAAGCCCTTCCATGGTCATAATGATCCTGTTTAACTTCATGGTACTTTACTAAGTACTTGTAGTGGTTATAAATTTCCCGAACAGCCCTGTTATAGCAGCACTTGCTATGGCAAGTGCGCCATGCTAACTGGCTATCGGTTTAACACATACTGGTTATGGTATTGTTTTTACCCATATTGTCATCAGTGGCCTTGTTGGCCCTCACTGATCTTACTGCCTTGATAATAACCCTCTGGTGACTCCTCACTGTATTCATATGGTAATTATCAACTGGGTGTCTCCCATTCTGGAGTCCCTCTTTACTTAGTATCGTATCCTCTTTATAGCCCGTTCCACGCATTGTCGTGGTTACTGAGACTTGTCTCTTGTTTGGGCACTACGTTGTAGTTCCTTTGCGGTTGGTATACCGTTGGTGTATTATTTATCAACTGTGGTCCGTAGACACTGTCTCGGTTTCTTTAATCCACTTCTTGCCTGTTGCACGGTTGGTGCGTTGCAAGCTGGTTTTTCTCGACTGCTTAGCATGTCGACCCAGGTTGCCGGAAATTCTATTCCTCTATACACAAAATCCTTCATTCTTGCTATGAATGCGGTTAACATTGTTCAGATGGAGACCGTCTCCGGGATTCCCAGTTTTCGGGATCTACCGTATGACAGGTTCTCCCGTACTTTGAAGGTATTTAATAACAGCCAGATCGGGTATTCCCGAGTAAGAGTGGACTTCCATCTCTCTGGCGTTGTTTCCCAAGTTATAAACAGGGATTGTGGAGGGTGGGATGGATATTGTAGGTTTCCAGTAGTCACTGGTAGTTCCTAACTAGCGTATCTCTCACGCTATCACTCAACCCTTAACCCAAAGTACTTAAATCCTAACTCGGTACTTCCTAAGCTCGGTAATCAGTCATCAGAGCGATACTTCGCTCTGATACCACTTTTTGTAACACCCCATCCAACAACAACTACATAACAAAACTGCAGCGGAATACACAACTCATCAATTAACTTAACTCGTTGGTGTTACACGCCGTTAACCACCCACGTGGCTAACAAGGCTAATACACATACATTGTACCGGTCTGATGGGCTAAATTCCCGAGCAACTACACATTACTATCCCTTTCCATTAACAACAACAACAACATACACCTTTCAACTATACCGAGTATTTATAAACTGATGCCGACAACAATATCGGTCTTACTAACCTACTGTATATATACAACATAAACGATTACCCATGTACAACGACTACCCCGTCCTACTCTCGAACGGCTTCCAGCTCCTTGTACCTGAAATAGGAAAAGAAGAGAAAGGGTGGCCCCAAGGGGCTCAGCACCTTTGCTGGTATGGTAATCCCGCAGCCCACATGCTACCGGGCCACGCACAACTAATTGTCGTCTTAGCATGCGGTTGATTATATTTAAATCATGCATGTAACAGTAAACACACATCACATAACATTCGCCTCAACGGGCTCAACAAACGGATACTATATCCTTACTTAATAAGTCACTCATGGTATTCATCATCCCTAGAGTGTTCCTCCTCTAATGGAGCTACTTCCTTAATAGACGACACATACCCTTAAATCGGGTTATCCTTAAACGCCTCTTATCACAAACTGGGATTCATTTCCATGATCCACATACTCCACATTTTACAACATATAACATACACTACATAACAACACATAACAACACACTTGCACGTTTCAACGTGTACATCATAACATCGCAATAGATATTGCATCACAACAAATTACATAACATAACGGGAATGGTTCTCTTAGGAACCGACCCAAACATTGTTATACACTGGTGAGCCTAGAGAATGTTGCCAGTCTCATGATAAGCTCGTTATACAATAACAACAACACTCATTACCGTCCTAATAGTCGGACGAGTAACTTAAGTTAAGGCGGTTCGGGTTTGGAGGCCCGAACACACCACACAAACACATGTTCCCCCTAAACCGATCATAAGTCAGAATAGCTAAGCTTTGGAATAAGCTAATGGGAGATCATAACCCGTGAGGGAAACAACCATAACAAAGAGAAGGGTAAGGCTAAGAAGGATACCCTCTCCCAAACAACGCGCGACCGGCCAAACCGGATTCCTCACCACTGTTAGTAAACTTACTATTAAATATTAGTTAGAACCCCATTATGGAGTCTATCACACCCACACAACTACAGTATTACATTGAGTTAAACATACAAGAGAGGTCCTTACATACACACACACAAACATCACATAATTAACACGCATAGCCGTGGTTAGAACGTCCCATGGTTCGGGTCGTTTAATCCGAATACCGAACTCTCATGTGATCCTAGACTCAGTTAACTAAGGTTAACACTTCCGAGGTTAAATGGTATCGGAGTTGAACACGCCACATAAATGAATTACTGTAAACTCATTACATGTTTATCTTACAACGTGGCAAACATACAGAAAAACACATTGGCATACAAGCCGGTGTAATCCGGTAGGACACAGGTTGCAAGAAAACCATACCTGTCACCGGAGTCCACTTTATCATGTCCACTTATGTTCCTCGAGCAATTCTCGAACAACTGATAACATTACATGTACTTTTATTAACATCGGGGTAACATGATTGTTTAAAGTCTAATGCTTATAACTTATCCCCGTTAACTTAGTTACATAACTTTACATTTTAACTTGTTTTACTTTTACATTTTGCTACAATTTTTCCCTCACCAAATTATCATTATAACTTACTTAACATGCCTTAACAATCTTATAACATCATTACTTAACAATCCCCTCATTACATATCATTTTATAACCTTAACGTTTAAATCATCTTACTTAACTTAATCTCTCAAGTCCATATATATTTATCTTTCTAACCATCAATACTCTCTTAATGGCATACCACTAATACCACTTAACATTCTTAAAATTAATTTTTTTTTTTAGGTCCGACCGACCCACCGACCGACCCACCCCCTGGGTAGGTCGGCTGCAGAGAACATCCAACTTCACAGTTTCAGCCCGACCGACCCAGACTGGGGTCGGTCCCCTGGGTAGGTCGGCGGTCGGCTGCAGAAACTCTCCTAAAAATGCCTATCTTATTCCAAACTCCTCCACAAGTTCCCTTATATGTTCTAACACCATTTAGCCACTTAAACACCCTCTTAAATCATCCATATAAACTCATTAGTTGACCCACCATCAAGCTCCTTGATCATTCACTCAAATTCTTGCAAAATTCCTAACACTTGTAATGTTTTCCCTAAGTTCCTAAGTGTGGTTTATACTTATGATAACAACTAACTAAAATGTTTCTCACCACCATCACATCTACTCCAAGCGTCATCCTCACAAACATCTCCATTACACAACTCCTTCTATATCCACAAGTTTACACTTGGACCTTCACAAAGCATTACTTTTCCTTTGTTTACCTAAACTTTACAAGACTTAATACTTCACATATCATAACTTTGGTGTGTATAAAACACTCATTTGATTTCTAAATCCTCCAAGATTGTGCCCAAGGCATCTTAACACTTAAGAACACCTTAATTCACCATCTTCACACTCAACCATTCCTAGCACCTTCTAGGTCATAAAATCTCATTAAAACACATGAACTCCTTTGTTCATCAACTAAATTTTGCCATAGCTTCTCTTGTATATTCTCACATCCAAACACTTAGGTTTTTACCTTATTCCATTCAAGAACACCTAAAATCCATCAAACACATTTTATACACAAACTTCACACATTTAGCACTACATCACAATATAGTGCATAAGCTTAAATTGCTTGGCACTTAGGCCCTTAAATAACATGGCTCTTAGGCCCTTAAATTGCATAAACCTTAAACACTGAATTTCCCACATAAGTAATGCCTTTGACCTGCAAATACACCCAACAATACATATGCCCTTAATAAACTCCTTGAGAGCATTTCTCTAGGTCATTCACCATTGGCTCCTTAGGTATTTTATTAAGCAAATCAAGCTCATTTTCCTAAGGCATTTAAACTACATTGAGATAGCTTGTTTACCTCTTTTTCCTCACAAACTTCTTTCTTGTTTCCTTGTAAAACCGGTGGGGTGTTTGGTTGTTTGTCAACTTCTAAACAATGTACAAATAATAGAATGAGTATTCAAGCATTATGCTTCATCTCATTGTAAACCCTAGTTACACATATTGTTTTAACACATTAAGGTAATTTTTACCTTGGAATTGGAAGAGAACTTGAATAAGTATCAAGAGAGGACTCCTCTTAGCCCTTGGAAGATTCAAATGAAGCTAAAATAAGCAAGGTGAAAACACCATTGTGAGGTGAATTTCGGACATCACATAAACATGGAGGAAACATGGATTTTCTTTGAGTTTCCTTACCTTGAAGCAAAGGAGAACAATAATATGTGAAAAAGTGAGCTCAAGCTCCTTCAATGGAGAATCTTCATGGCACCAAAATGGAGTTCTTGAAGATTTGAAAAGAGAGAAGTGTAGAGCTTGACCTAACTAAGACAAATATGGTCTTGGAATTTGATTTGGTGCATGGAGCTAGAAGTTACAAGCATTCAAAGATGGAGAATGGCTACTTACTGTAGCAAAACGAAAATGGAGAAGGGAGGAGATGAAGAAGAAAACCGTGTGAAATGGAAGGAAAGAAGAGAATGAGGTGAGAGAGTACACTTTGTTAAGATATTTATGTTATAAAGTAACTTTCTCTTTTATTCTTTCTTCTTTCTTATTTACTAGCCAAGTGTGATGACTCACACACCCAAAACCGTGGCCCCTTCATTATATAACATATATTTGGCCTTTGTTGACCAATAAACAACTTATAACAACATATGTTACAAACTAGCTTATTAAAATCACTATTCACTAAAACAAGGCACATAGAAGTGAAATTTTTGATTTCCCATTGATATAGACTTCCAAATGTGATACTATATAGTACACATGTTAATTAAAGAGTAATGATGGACATTTAGCCATTCAAAACTCATTTACGAGACAATTTTTCAAAACGTGCTTTAAGACTCCTTAAAGCACATTTGTGTTTTAACTTGTTTTCAAGCTTGGTTTTCTTTGGTAATTGATTTAATATGTTCATTAACATATTTATAAAGTATAGGTATGACCATTAGGTCTTATACACATTTATCCCAAGCTTAGAGCACATTTTTGCTCATATTGACTTTAAGGTATTTTCTTGTGTTTTATTGGTTTAACTGCCCACCAAGGTTTCCTAAGGACTTATTAGCCTTATTAAATCATAATTGAATATTATTAAGTCTTGGTAGGCTCTTTGGGTCCTAACCAAGTTCACTCATAGCTTAGAGCATGTTTTGCTCAAACTGTGTCTTAATGCTTTATTGCATTTACTATGGTCTAAATTGTTCACTGATGTTACTAAGGCACTTTTTAGCCTTTACATACCATAGTTTGATATTTAAACCACATATCAAGGTTTAGGGTATTTCAAAAAGTAACATAAAAATATAAGAGTTTATTAAAACTCATGGGAATTACATACGTGGTAAAATATATAAGACACAAGGATAAGGATATAGGTGGATAATATTTGGTTGGAACCATATAACATAATGGTGGTGGTTATTTAAAAAAAATAGTTACGAACTATAAGTTATGAGTTTGGATGCAAAAATTATTTGCTAAAGATAAATGGATTATACAATACGTTGTATATGAAGATGGTGGGAAAATAAAACATACGAAAAGGAATACAATATAATATAAGATAATCATGCATGCATACATGCAAACTATAGGTTATGTACCTATGTTTATTGGTGGATAAGATTAAGAAATAAATGAATTAAACTTAACAGTTAAAATATATGAGTATGAGTTTTAAGTAACAAAACCGACTGTTTTAGAGAAACCCGTAACAATAACTGTAGAAAACAGGGGCGAACTGTCGGGGTTACTTGTTGTTCGGAAATACCGGATGTAGTTAGTCATGGAGACTGACTTATAGTTTGTAATACCGTTTAGATTATTCTTCTGACAAGACGCTCGACGAGCTAGCGGACTACACGGAGCATAGGATCTTGCTGATTCATACTCCACCGTAATACAATCAGGGTGAACGGTATGTAAAGGGGTTTGATCCGAGTTGACCTAAGGTTGCTCCTTGGGCTCGGATTTGGTTGATATAACTTGTGTGTTATGTTTGTGGATACATGTATGTGTTTAAGTGTTACTGCATTATTTATTTATGCACGAGCGTCCTACGTGACTAACACTACGTCGACTATAGATCGACTTATATAAACATACATATACGTTGTTGTGAAGACATGACGGTTACTTGATATAATACCATGATATTAATATTAGGTATATGGTAACCTGAGTAAAAACACTTAGAACGAGTCACGACATTTCGGTCTCTAGAGCATGGATTTCGAACATGAATATAACCTAGATACTTCTAGGTATGCTTGACCCATTGGGCCGCTGATTAATAAATGATATTCTCCATAAGACTAAGGGCAGATCTTAAACATTATGAGAGAGAGATGGTATGAGATTGAGGTGAGGAATCCATCGCGTTAGTTTACGAACTGCTTGGTTGCGCATTTGTGATCACTGAGGGGTTCCTAATTGGATTCCGCTCCAGGTTATATCCAATGAGCCCAAATTGGATCATGGATCAGGTGGCTACGGCCTTTTTATGGACGTCTACGAGACATAAGTGAGTCAGGGGCCTCCGGACCTCTGGCGAAATGAGCCACCTTTGTGTGTACGGGGGACTATGTCCATGGTGAGGTTATCGGGTTGTCCTAACATGACGCCCAACTGATATTATAATTAAACATGGTTAGATGGAGCCTACAAGGCTAAGGTAAATTAAATATGAAAACTGTACGCCACGGCGAATGTACATTGTACATAATTAACTATGGAAACTGTACGCTTACGGCGAATGTACATTGTACATATGGATGGGGCTTGAAAGCCAAACTAAAATAAATGACAGTGGATGGTGAACGCTACGCGATTGTACATTGTACAATATATTGTTAATGCTCGATACGTTCGATATACAATGTTGTTTGAAATATTCTATGACTGTTTGGATTGGATGGATGGTTAAATTGTTTATGGATATTTGGATGGATGGTTATGTATATTATACATGTTTGTTACAGTATTGTTTATAACTGTAAAATGGTAAAGCATGAAACCAATCTAATAATAAGATGGTTAAAATGACAAGTGACCATTAGGGTCCAGGCCCGGCATACTCACTACACCATTACAGGTTGTTGATCATTGTCGGAGCTGAAGAGCAGGAACAGGGTAATTGGAGTTTCACTTTGTTACCCACATGGAGATGTTGTATAACAATGAAGATGGTGAATTGTATTATGGTAAAGTTGTGTATATTCAGGTTTGGGTAGATGCTCACTTGTCGATGTTTATGATTTATGGACTTAGTATGATGTATAGGAGTTTCTCGTTATCACGGCGGTTAGCTGTGTTTATGTTGGAAGTTGGATGTAGTTTGGCTTCGTTGCTCGCATGGGCGAGTAATGGCCGGTGACACCCGAGTGAGTTTTGTAATTGTTATTTATTTTCCGCTGCGAGACGTTTTATTTATTGCTACGTGAGGGATTATTACGTGATTGTGGAGAGGGGTGTTACATTATGTGGTCAAAATGGAATTTAAATAATTCAAGGGCTGCACCGAATTAATAAGAGTTGGAAAATGAATTTTAGACTTTGGTCTACTATGTTATAAATGTTATAACAATTATATGGTATTAAAGTGGTTTTAATGGAATAATATAAATAAGGATATTCACATTAAATAATGTGACAAACTATGAATAAATGAGATTTATAAATTAAGGTATTTATTGATTAAACCTTAAGAGTTGTAACTGTACAACATAAAATGTTACATAATATTAGGATAATAATCTTAATATAAGTTGTATAATATAGTACAACTAAAGGAATAATCATCTAATAAAGATGATAAAAAAATGTAACATATAATAAGAGTTTATAACTCATGGAACTTACCTATGTGGTAAATATATACATATACAAGGAAAATGTATATAAGGATGAATATATATTATGATTAGAAACCATATAATGTAATGGTGGTGGTTATTACAAAAAAAATAGTTACAATCTACAAGTTATAGTTTTGGAATGCAAATACAATTTGTTAAGATAATGGATTATATAATACAATGTATTATAATGGATGGTGGAAAACAAAACCTTAGGAAAATAAATACTAAGGTGAAATGTATAGTTTAAGATTAATATATATACATGCAATATAGTGATAAACTATATGATATACAAATGCGTATTAAATTACGTGCGATAAATAAACGTTTAAAGTTAAGTATATTAATATACTCGACGTAATCACGCACGAAATATGACGTTTTTCCAAATTCCGAGTTAAGCCGAAAACCCGACAAAACGTTGACAGTTAATCGGGGGATTAACCGGGACGTAATAGCGACGGTACGGGGTACCGTAGAGTTAAGTTGTTATACGGGATTCTAATCAGTAACGTTATGTATTGTTAGACTGCTAGAGACGACACGAGGAGCATCGGATCTAGCTGAATCATACACCACCGTAATACTTTCAGGGTGAACGGTATGTTATTTATGTGGCTTGATTGTCTCTGAGGATTTCCCTCAGTTCAGACATTGTGTGAAAATCTGTGATAAGATTGAATGTCTGCTTGTGTGAATTAATATGCTTGAGTTGTGTATTAATGCTGTTTTATTATTACTGTTGTACGATAACAGTACCGTTCGTATATATGAACATATTATAAAATGAACTAGCGGCAATGATGCTATCTTATATGTGTAATATAAGGAACGTAAGTAAAACGTTGTAGCATTAGGACAATAAGATATATAAAATATCTGAGACTATATACGGAGCATTGGCCTCTTTAATGCCGCTCTCGTATCTAGCACTGGATCCCGAGTCGACGTTACTTAGGATTGGACTACGACCTTAGTCTGCTGTGTTAGAAAAAAAATAGTAAAACGATGCGATGGTATAGATAAGTTTATCAAGAGGATGTGGCTCTTGCTGTGAACTGTGATCCATTAACGATACTAGGATACCGTGTGGTAACCGTAAGTATCTGGATAAATTTCAACGAACTACAGATTGTTCGTAGGTCGGAGACTCTAACGCTGGAGTGGCTATTGCCGTGGGTGACCCGCCATAAGAGATGGGTAACTTAGAGACACGTCGTTCTAACGAGACGTTGTCATTAGACATGACTGAACAATTACGAACGACTATACTAGCTCGTACATTAGGCGAACATTAATTTGGGCTGTACGCCAAAGACGAGTAATTTACCTGTTTATAACTCTCGTTGTTTCGCCTTGTTGCTCAGTGGTTATGCTTTGTAATTATGTGTGGTATGTTGGTGGATTTGTTTGAACGAGCCATTGTGCTCATATTGTGTGTTGTGAACTGGTTGAGTCGAGTTGTACTCATGTGTAGTATTATGGTGGATTGTTTGGAGTGAGTGTCGTACTCAATTATGAACTATCAAGTGTTTGTTGGAATGGAGTCTCTGTACTCATATAGCGTTGTAACGTTTTCAGTGGTTTATTACGATGCGATGTGTGGAAGCCGGGGGCTTGTTTGTTATTTGAGTTTACTGCAATATATATATTGTTGCTTTACAGTTTTAACATTAAACTAGTTGCATGAAAATGATTTGCATGCTCTCGACCAATTAACTGAGGCGGTCCGAGGGGGCATGACAGTCATGTAGTAACATACTCAGCAGGGCTGATTCCATACCACAAACAACCATTTTTGCAGGTATGCAGCTTCCGGTGTCAACAAAGAGAGGGACGCGCTGGGTAGTTTAATTACAGTTGTTTTAAATATACACTGTTGCATTTTGATACGAACTTAGAAACGTGTATAGGATTGGGATACTTAGAATGCTCACTGTGAATGTATTTTATATTGGTTTGGGAAGGATAGATCTATCTCTTGTTGTCACTGTGGGAAATTGTTTCGCATTTAAGAATATATCAGTAAGCACGTTATTACTCGTATGGGCGAGTAAGAACGGTGACACCAGTAGTACAATTGTTGAGATTACCGCTGCGATTATGATGTTAAGTAAGATGATTAGGAGCCGATTAGAGTAGGGGTGTTTACACCTTCTCCCTTTGAAGAAACTCCACAAAAACTTCATTGTTGCTAGATTAGAACCTTAAAGAACACCTTGTCTTGCACAATCATAACTTTCTCATTTTAACTCCAAATAACAAGCTTGATAGCTCGTTGGAATCCTCATTCAAAGCTCTTTCCATCCATATCCCATGAGTCCCCAAACTCTGAGGAAACACCACGAAGAAGTGCCTTTGATTCTCGAGGTAAAACATTGCCTTCTTGGAAACTCTTTGTTCTTTGATTTTCATCAAGGCCGAGTGCCTAGGGTTACTAACCCTCCTTATTCTTCATCTTATTCTATGATTTTGGAGCCAATTTCTCTAGCAATTTGCTGTCAAAATTTCTAAGGAATCAAGCTTAAATATTAAGCTAATGGTTAATATACAAGGTAAATCCTACAACTACCTATTTCAAGATTCTAATTGTTGATCTATATATGATCTAACATATTGTTCATCTTGTTTATTATTGCCGAAATTATAAGTGTGTAGATTTAAATTTTGACACATTAAATGTTAATATTTTGTAAATATAAAATTAGATTTATAACCCTTAAGATATAAGCTTCAATATAAGCTATCATAATATACAAGAAAAATTCATATACTATGATTTTTCATATGGATGAAAATTAAAGAGTTGTAAATGAGTTAGAAAAATTATCTAACTTAGTTAAATTAAAGGAATTAGTATAATTAAGAGTAATATGTAAAATTAAGAGGTTTTGGTACCTAATGGTGATTGCCAAAAATTAATGGGGTCAATAAGGAATTTTTAAGGGTTTAGGTGATGAGAAAATAATTGTAGAATTAAGTTTACAATTTATAAAGAGTTTATAAGTATGATAAGGAATTTATAAGGTTTTTGGTATATTTAAAAGTTAATAAAGGAAGGTATATATATACTATAACATTAGATAATTAAATCCGATGATTTAGAGATGTTTAAAATGATTTTTGATGTTCAAAAATCTGTGGGTAAATTAGTTACGAAAATTCGAAATTAATTGGAGTTAAATTGGTTAATAAATGAAAGAATAGACCACAAGGGGTAAAATGGTAATTTTAATGGTGACAAAACGTGGTCAAACCCTATGGTAAATGATTAGGATCTAACCGGGTTTTAGGTCCACTTATAACCTAAGATTAATAACAATGTCATTTAACAATAATTATTAAACCTAAGCTAGCTCACTGGAACCTATTATGAGTCGCCACCTAATTTAACCTAGATCAAATTAGGAAAGGAGAGTTCGGGTTCGGGGGCTTGGTATTCGACTTATTTAGGGTTCAATTACTTTCATTACCCCTAGAAGTCGTTTTTCCTCTACTTAGTTTAATTACGGCTTATTACGAGTCGTTTTAACCTAAGTGCACAAGCTTCTGTTTTTTGTGTTTTTAACATTTTTGACTGAAAATAAAAGTGAAAGTTGAAATTACCTAAACTAGGGTTTCGGAGGCAGAATTAGGTCAAATTTTTTTCGTCCGTAGCCACGGACCTAATGTCCGTAACCACGGACCCTAGTTAACCTATGTGAAAATAAAAGTCGAATTAAACAGAAGACAAAAATTTGAAAAGTCCGGGGCCACGGACAGGATGTCCGTAGGCCCGGACATAGTTTTGCAAAGCCTAAATTTTAAAATTTTAAAATCCCGCCGCCGTCCGTGGGTGTCCGTGGCCACGGACAACCCGTCCGTGGTCCGGACCATAGGTCCGAGATCCCGGACAACCCACGGACGGGGGTTTTATGGTGGTTCCCGAAGGTGTTTTCGGCTCAAAATTATGCACGTGTAGCCTGAAAGGTATACAATTCGTTAGTAATTGAAAGATTGCAGTTTGAAGTCGAATTATGTACGAAACTTGACGAACAAGTAACAAGGCAGAAGCAAAAGTAATTAGTAATACAGAAGCGTAAAAAGGTTAGTTTGAACCCAAAATTTGACAGAGAGTTAATAAGGTCGTGGAGAGTTAGAAAAGTAGAATTGCAACCTGTTTTACCTTCAGATTCGTGGTGTTTCTTCACGTCAGGATTCTTCGGAGGCCTCGTTGATGGCGGATCCAGAAGAACTTCGAACCCAGCTTCTGACTCCTTGTTGTTCTTGATGTTCTTCACGTTTTGGTGCTGTTTTGGTGAGGGTTTGATGATGGATGATGTTGTGGGAGTTGAAAAATGTGTTTTGGTGTTGATTTTGGTGAGATTTCGGTGTTCGATCGTGGCTTTGGGGTTCAAAACGTGAAGAGCAAGAGACGGCTGCCTTCTTTGAGAGTCTAGGGTTCTTGAGGTTCTCCTTTGATCATGGGATAAGGTTCCTTATATAGGCTTCCTTAAAGATAGAAAAATCCGGTAAAAACCGAGATTTACCGACGTTTTAGCTCAAGGGCTTCCAAAAGGAATTTGATTATGAATTTCACACATGGGTAAAGGATGATATTTCTGATTTTTCTAAAGTGGAATCGAATTTTTTGGATATTGGAATATTTTTAAATTCAATTTCTCGTCAGATTCAATCAGAAATTTCTAGAAAATTATTGGAAATTCGAAAAATCAAAATTCCAACGCCATTATGCTTCAGATGTCATCCTCTATCATGGGTTAAAATTTCAAAGCATTTTGAATTGATTTGACCCTTATTTGGAGGAGAGAGAAAGCCTATAGGGGGCTTAGGAGCCTTGAAAATGCCAAAATGGCCCTGGAGATGACTAAGCTGTCCCTAGTACTCTGAAATGTGCCGATAGAACTGGGAACCCTCGCTACTAGCCTATTAGTAGAGACTCTCTTCCGGGGGGTTGAAATTTTGGGTATAACAGATTGCCCCCCGTCAACTAGACTTTGTAATGGAAATGAAAAGGCTAGTTGATGCTTGAGTGATACCCCAAAATTTTGGATCTTAAAAGACCACACGTGCAATCCGACAAGTTGCGTCGAGCTATTCTAAGGCGCTGACTACCTATGAGTAAAGTGGAAGGGTGTCGAGCGGTTCTAAGGCGTCGACCACCTAAAGGTAATAATGAAGTAATGTCAGACTATTCTAAGGCGCCGACTACCTATAAGGATGATATGATGTCAAGCAATTCTAAGGCGTTGACTACCTATAATGAATGATGATGTCAAGCTATTCTAAGGCGTTGACTACCTATAATGAATGAGATGATGTCAAGCTATTCTGAGGCGTTGACTACCTATCAGTGATTGAAAATTGGTGTTGGGTCGAGTTCTTCTATTCGAGTGAGTTCTGCTGCTCTAGTGAGTTCTGCTGCTCTGGTGAATGAATCTTTGGCTGAGAATCTGTATCTCTGAAGAGTCTGTACCTTCGGCTGAGAATCTGTATCCCTGAAGAATCTGTACCTTCGGCTGAGAATCTGTATCCCTGAAGAATCTGTACCTTCGGCTGAGAATCTGTATCCCTGAAGAATCTGTACCTTCGGCTGAGAATCTGTATCCCTGAAGAACCTGTACCTTCGGCTGAGAATCTGTATCCCTGAAGAATCTGTATCTTCGGCTGAGAATCTGTATCCCTGAAGAATCTGTACCTTCGGCTGAGAATCTGTATCCCTGAATTATGACGAGGAGTCTCATACGAATAGATGCAATGGTCATGATGAAAGTTAATTATGAAAGTGCCAAACGTGGCAATGAGGATGTGCATGTCAAAATACGATCAAAGTGTATGTAAGAAATTTGTCCAAAACAAGAAATTGCTGAAAGAGGTGCCAAACATGGTAGTGTTTGAAGAATAATCTGTTTAATGAAAAGGAAAGCGAAATTATCATTTCCTAACCATAGACTTCGGACTTGTAATTTATCTCCTAGGAGATGAACATGCCATCGGTGGGGTATGGTGTATGTGTAAAGGTAAGGGCTTATGTGGGCCTGTGGTGTTTGATGTGGAGGTAAGGGCTTATGGGCGTGTGATGGTGGTGGTGATGTTTGAGCTCTGGGTTCCAATTGGTGTTGTCATAGCAATTGTTGGAACCAACAATTGCCCCCAGTATTTTTCCCTTAAGACAATCTGAGCTAGAGTTCATGGCAATCGATCGGAACGATCGATTGCCCCCAGTATTTTCTTTTATCAAACGTGCGAACGAGTCTCGTCCTCACAGGGTCAGGGCTTATGTTTTTATGTGGTGCTTCCTAACCTACACTCGGCGTGTTTGGTGCTTGCACTCGTTCCTCACCAACAGTCACAACTTCTAGACCATTGAATTCGATATTTGATGGATTTACGCATTTGATCTGTTACTTTCACGTGATTGGACACACAGCTATCAAGTCGGAAGTCTTTAAAGCTTATAACGTGGCCACGGGGTGTGATGAAGGACAACGGGACCATGGAGGGATATTTGAGGTATGTGGAGCTTAAGTGGGTGACCAAAGCTGCAACTTGCGTCTTCTCTCAGATTCATCTTCCTTGTCTTGAAGTCGTCTAACTGCTTCATGTTGACGTTGTTTTTGAGCTTCTGGACTTGGACTTTTGAAGTTTTCTTTACACCATTTCTCTTTTCGTCTTTTGGATTTCTTCGAGGCACTTCGGTTTTGCCTCTTTGTTTGATCCTTTCTTGACTTTGCCTTCGGGTCTTATGTTTCCCGGTTTGAGTTTTGAGAGCTATTTTGATGTGAGCTCTTTTGATCCTGTGTCACTTTGGGACCATTTGCGGATCACTTCGTCATGCTGATAGCGGCTTTGCTTCTCTGGACTGATGAAAACGTTATCTGAGAGTCAGGCTCCTCGCTTCCTTTGGTCACCGGGTGGTTATTCATCACGGGCTGGCTTGTTCTGTGGAGCTTTGCAACATCGAAAAGGGATATATGAAAGGCTCAGCGGGGGTGCCTAGGGTTTAATGTCAGGGTTACAAGCTCTTAGCTATGTGGTGTTGTACCTAGGTGCTTCGTCATTCCTGATAGTTGTGTATCCATTCGTTGTTACTTTTCGCAGGTCTAAGAGTAAATTTACAAATTATCTCCTTCGGTCGGAGTTATGCCGCTTACCTCACCTTTGAATGTGGTCTCACCGGAGTCGTGTAAAAATGACATGCTCGTTCACTCTTGGTTTTTCCGCTCAAGTCACTCTCGTGAATTCTCACTCTGAGACTTGTTCGCATATTTAAACGAAAGGTGAAAGATGACGAACTTAAACTCAGATTGCCCCCAGTATTAATCCAGGGTTTATAACAACAATTTGACAAATGTAGACTTGAACCGCTTCGTGGGTTGCTTGGATGTTTGGGGTGAGTAGTGGTGTTTGGTTGGACATGTTCATCTTTTTAGAACAAAAGACAAGTCGTTTTGTTCAGTTGCCAAGAAATGACCGTTTCATGAACATTAGTTTTAAGAAATGTTTGCTGATGAGCAAGATGCAAGGTGAACGAACACATTTCTTTTATTATCATTTTTGTGATTACAAACTGAAAAAGTCGAAAAAACTGAAATCTAAACTTCATTAAAAGAGAAATGTGATAAACTTCCCACACAATTGAAATGAGTAAACAAAACACTGCTAGACTTTTGCCTACTCAACAAACTGGAGTCCTTGCTCGATAAGGTCTTCGATCTTGTGCTTCAATGCTCTGCAGTCGTCAGTACTGTGTCCTGGTAGTTGATGAAACTGGCAGAACTGATGGAGATGTTCCCCGGCTTGGGTGATCCCAGGACTAGGTGTGAGAGGCTGTAGTAAGTCTAGCTCTTGTAGCTTCACGAGTGCTTGACTGAGAGGCCGGCCAATGTCGGTAAACTGTCTCGGTGCAGAGAACCTCTTGGATCGGGGTGAGGCCTTGACGCTCTGTTTTGCAGCACTGGGTTTTTGTATGGTGCTCACTCGGTGCGAAACTTGAGCTACTCTGACCGGTCCTGACTTAAAGGTCTCGATACTCACACCCTGGGCTTTGGGTTGTCCCAACTTCAGCTCGCCTTTGTGAATCTTTTCTTCCATGACCCTTACCTGTCCCATCAGCATGTCGAAATTAGGGAAGTATGTGCAACTCAGCTCGTTGTTGTATTGTCTCTGCATATTGTCTACAATCATTCGAATTTGTTCTTGCTCATCCATTTTTGTAGGCATAGCAGCGGCTTTCATCCTCCACCGTTTGATGAAGTCGGACATTGATTCACTGTTTCCCTGCCGGGTACTGGCAAGGTCGGACCTGGTGACTTCAAGATTCTTAGCATACTCGAAATGGTGCAGGAAAGCCTCACAAACCTCTTCATAGGTTTTGGTGTTCATCCTCTGAGTCAAGTACCAACATTGAGGTATTTCATCGAGATAACGGGCGAAAACCTTGGCCTTCTGCATGTCATTCAACCTGAGGATGGACATTTCCCTATCGAACATCGCCAGATGGACTTGTGGGTCTGAGGAACCCTTGTATAGAGCAAGTGTGGGTAGCTTCAACTTTAGAGGGAGATTAACCTCGGGGTACGATTCCATAGAAGAATAATCGAAACCAGCTGGCTTGCTAGCTTTTTCCATGCACTCAATCCTTTTCAGTGCCTTCCTTAATTCTGCAGTTAGTTGGCAGTCCGGGACGACTTGCCCTACAAATCTTTGTGCATCCTGGGCCTCAACAGAGTTAACTTCGATGTAGTCACGCTCGTTCCCAGAGTCAGCAATCTTTCCTGAAATGTTTTCCTGATGACCAACTTCAGGGAATTGATTTTGCTTTTCAGCTCTTCGATGATGGTGACATACTTAGCCTCCATGTCATTAGTGGTGGACCTATGTTTCTGTTCCATGGCATCAAAGGCAGCCATGTACCTTTGCTCTAAGGCTGCAAACTGGGCCTCCATGCTGACTGGATTTCCTCCCTCTGCCATACTTGGGATTCGGGCTTATCTGTTGGAAAACAAAAGTGGATTGAGCTAAAATTCTGGACCGTGAAGAAGTTTTAGGTAAAAACTTGTTTGGGCTGCAAGAAAAGCATATGAGCTGGAATGTTTCGAAGATTGTGGGTAGGCACTGAGACCCGAAATGAGTTGGAAGGGAGGCACATGGGCCGGAATGATTCATGAGCTGTGAACTAGTGCCTAGGCTGAAATGTTTGAAGAGCGTGATTCTTGAGCCGGAATGTTCTGAGAATTGGGCGCTTGGGCCAGAATGTGTTTGGGCTAGAAGTAAAGCGCATGGGCCGAAGTGATTTCTAAACCATGTTCTGGATGTGAATTGGAATTTGGGCCGAGTGATTATGATTGGGACTGAAGATGATACCCATGTCTAGGATCGTGGGTCAAAACCTGAGTGAAAAAGTCTTCCTGGACTAGAATGGGCCTCGAAAAGGAAAGGCCTGATGGATTTTTATGGATCGCTTTAGGTGGATTTGTTTTTTTTCATGGGCCTGGAACTAAATTGATAATTCAAATTGGGCCGAAAGAGAGAAATCACCTAAGTCTAAACTTTTGGGCCGAAGCCCAAATGTTTCACATATCAAACCAAACAGGGCCTCTGGGCCGCAAACAATAAAGCCGTAAATTCAGGTTGGGCTGAGTTGATGTAGGAAAAGTTCCTATCAATTCCTAGGTTGGGTAGTGGGCCGATCACACAAGCAGACAAGGCCCATACAAATTCCACATGTCCTCACTTGACACTTATCCAATTCGGGTATGGATCGATCCGGAGAGGTGCTTGGGGCGGGCCCGGGTCGCCACAAAGGAATAGGGCTTGCACGCTATTCTCTTTGGGCTACCCCACTTTTTCACATCACCTAAAGGTGTGCGTCTACGGTCGGGTCTTTGACTGACCAAACAATGGGCTAGGTAAGGGTACTGCCAGGAAAATGCTTGGGGCTAAAGCCCAGGTATTAAGGGGGTGTGGTTAGACGACACCCTCCTCTTTTCCCCCATTATTCACATCACCTAAAAGGTGTGAGTCCCGGACAGGGGACCCTCAAACGGGTCCCGGGGTGAAATTGGTTTGCGTGGACCCTCGCTCTCATATGATGCAAGGGTGCAAAAATTAAAGTGCGCACGCAAGTAAACAAACAGAGTAAATAAAGCCATAAATAAACATTTTCAAGTTAAGCCCTCTTTCTTAAAATTAAACAAGTTAAAATTAAGAAGTTTGTCCCCAGCAGAGTCGCCAGTCTGTGAGCCTCGATTTTAAACCCTACCCTATGTTGATTAAAGCTGATTAGGATCTAACCGGGTTTTAGGTCCACTTATAACCTAAGATTAATAACAATGTCATTTAACAATAATTATTAAAACCTAAGCTAGCTCACTGGAACCTATTATGAGTCGCCACCTAATTTTAACCTAGATCAAATTAGGAAAGGAGAGTTCGGGTTCGGGGGCTTGGTATTCGACTTATTTAGGGTTCAATTACTTTCATTACCCCTAGAAGTCGTTTTCCTCTACTTAGTTTAATTACGGCTTATTACGAGTCGTTTTAACCTAAGTGCACAAGCTTCTGTTTTTTGTGTTTTTTAACATTTTTTGACTGAAAAAAAAGTGAAAGTTGAAATTACCTAAACTAGGGTTTCGGAGGCAGAATTAGGTCAAATTTTGTTTCCGTCCGTAGCCACGGACCTAATGTCCGTAACCACGGACCCTAGTTAAACCTATGAAAATAAAAGTCGAATTAAACAGAAGACAAAAATTTGAAAAGTCCGGGGCCACGGACAGGATGTCCGTAGGCCCGGACATAGTTTTGCAAAGCCTAAATTTTTAAAATTTTAAAATTCGCCGCCGTCCGTGGGTGTCCGTGGCCACGGACAACCCGTCCGTGGTCCCGGACCATAGGTCCGAGATCCCGGACAACCCACGGACGGGGGTTTTATGGTGGTTCCCGAAGGTGTTTTCGGCTCAAAATTTATGCACGTGTAGCCTGAAAGGTATACAATTCGTTAGTAATTGAAAGATTGCAGTTTGAAGTCGAATTATGTACGAAACTTGACGAACAAGTAACAAGGCAGAAGCAAAAGTAATTAGTAATACAGAAGCGTAAAAAGGTTAGTTTGAACCAAAATTTGACAGAGAGTTAATAAGGTCGTGGAGAGTTAGAAAAGTAGAATTGCAACCCTTCATATTCGTGGTGTTTCTTCACGTCGGGATTCTTCGGAGGCCTCGTTGATGGCGGATCCAGAAGAACTTCGAACCCAGCTTCTGACTCCTTGTTGTTCTTGATGTTCTTCACGTTTTGGTGCTGTTTTGGTGAGGGTTTGATGATGGATGATGTTGTGGGAGTTGAAAAATGTGTTTTGGTGTTGATTTTGGTGAGATTTCGGTGTTCGATCGTGGCTCTGGGGTTCAAAACGTGAAGAGCAAGAGACGGCTGCCTTCTTTGAGAGTCTAGGGTTCTTGAGGTTCTCCTTTGATCATGGGATAAGGTTCCTTATATAGGCTTCCTTAAAGATAGAAAAATCCGGTAAAAACCGAGATTTACCGACGTTTTAGCTCAAGGGCTTCCAAAAGGAATTTGATTATGAAATTTCACACATGGGTAAAGGATGATATTTCTGATTTTTCTAAAGTGGAATCGAATTTTTTGGATATTGGAATATTTTAAATTCAATTTCTCGTCAGATTCAATCAGAAATTGCTAGAAAATTATTGGAAATTCGAAAAATCAAAATTCCAACGCCATTATGCTTCAGATGTCATCCTCTATCATGGGTTAAAATTTCAAAGCATTTTTAATTGATTTGACCCTTATTTGGAGGAGAGAGAAAGCCTATAGGGGGCTTAGGAGCCTTGAAAAAATTACGAAAATGCCCCTGGAGATGACTAAGTGTCCCTAGTACTCTGAAATGTGCCGATAGAACTGGGAACCCTCGCTACTAGCCTATTAGTAGAGACTCTCTTCCGGGGGGTTGAAATTTGGGTATAACAATGAGTTAGAATAAAATTATAGAAAAAGATTAGGTAATAATAAGGAATAAAATGTTTAAGGAATAAAGAGTTAAGATAATAACTTTAGGGATAATATTGTAAATTCTGGAAGTTAGGGGGTTTGACCATAAAAGAGGTCAAACTTGGGTATATTTTGGTAATGACCAAAATTATAAAGAAATTAAATTAAAAAGAAAGAACTTTGGAAGAATTAGAAATAAAAATACCAAGTTTAGAACTTATTATGAGTAAAATAGAAATTAAAAGAAAACTATGGGTAAGGAATGTAAATAACACATTTTTCATGTGTTTAGAAGGTTAAGGAAATTAAATAAAGAATTTAGAAACAAGTTGTAAAAGAAACAGAGTTAAGACGGGGTTAAACGAGACCCGTACATAACTTAAGGTGTACGAGGGGTATACCCGTAATTTAATAACTATAGGAGAAATCAATACTTAAAGTATTTTTAATGAAAATACAAGTTATATTGGAAAAAGAAATAAATACGTATGATACGGAGTATCATACGAACGTATACGAAAAATGTTGGTATACATGAATAGTACTCATATACGTGAATAGTACCCGTATACATGAATAGTACTCGTATACATGAATAGGAAATACGTATACATGAACAGTAAAATACGAGACGTATACATGAATAGTGAAATACGGTGAATAGTAAATACGAGGCCGTATAAATTAATAGTAGAATACGAGACCGTATAAATGAATAGAGAAATATGGATGAATAGTGAAAATACGAAAACCTAACACAAGGTCGTATAAGTCTAAAGTTGCTAACTGTGCAACTAAGTAACTGCTAACGACGTTAGTATATTAATGAATTAGAATTGAGCTTGAAAACGCTCCTAAATGAACGAACCCGTTTAACGGTAAAACTATTATACCCGGGTTAACCTAGAAAGGGTTTAAGTTGAAAAGAGAAACCAAACTAGTTTCTAAAACACAGGATACTAATACTAATTCTGGTTACAGATCTAGATAGTCAAAGGCGTTCGGCGGATTAGGCGAACGTGGTATTAAGAGCTAGCCAATCTCCGGTGTACGGTATGGGATTCTTGTAGCTTGCTTGCTAACGGGGTCTACCTCGGTTTGTGTGCTATGTGTTATTGTGATACGACCAAACAAGATTAAGCATGAAACCGATCTACTGTATTGTTATTGTGTGTCCATTGCACCCTAACACGACTTGATTTAGAGCTTGTTCATTAACTATGTTTAGTAACAATTGTATAAGGTTATAAATACTCCCCGCTGTTAGTTGGTTAATACCGAGAGAGGTTTAACTAACAAATTGTCATTGAGACTTCAACTAACTGGAACTTAGGGGGGGAGAAATTCGGGACTGACTCCGGTCATGCATGTTTAGGTTAGGAGGTCGGCATCTGTATTAGATCCGTCTTCTGCATATGGCTCGTCTACTTGTCGCCTAGGGTCGACAAACAGACCCGACCATCTCGAGTGAACAGTTCGAGGTGGGAGGCAAATTCAGGAGGCGCGGGAGGGTCAAGCCTACATCCCTCATAACTTAAGAATTAATGTTTATTAACCCAATGGAGCTAATAACTCATTGGCTAGGGTTACCTTGACCCGGCAAAAATAAACAATTCAGTTAGAGAACAACCAGCTCTTTTAAGAGAACGGTTGACACTTATAAGGTATGGTCAAACACGAGAACTAAGCAATTCTCAGGCCTCAGGAGTTAGGAATCGAACTTACTCATTAATGGGCGTCCATTACGACGTTCGATTTATTGGAACTGTGAATGTTTCACATGGGTGTGTTGTTTGTTATCGTACTTCTATATTATTATTTGTATGAATAATCAACTGCATGTATACGACAAAGTAGTCGTGTCTAGCCTTGTTAGCTTGTGGGCTGCACGTCTTCTGTACCAGCAATGTGCTGAGCCCCTTGGGGCCTGTGATTTAAACTTTGCAGGTATGTGTCCAAACGAGGACTCAACCTGAGAGTAGGAGCGGGTAGAGTACTTCGGGTGCTTTTACATTTGTTACACGAGTTGTGCACGTACACTCGTTAGTAAACGGATGAGATGTTAGTATGATGTATTAGGATATGAGATACTCGGTATAAGTTGTGGTTTATGGATTGTATTGTATAGACGCTCGAGTAATTATCCGGTTAGTCAGACCGTGACTTGTAAGAGAATAGGCCTAGTTAGTCATGTGGGTGACTAACAGCGGTAACACCAATTTAGTAGAACTTTTCCGCTGCGTTGTTAATGAACGAGATGGACTTAGGGCGACGACACTGTATTGGAGATGGGGTGTTACAATTTTTATATGTCCAAATGAGTAGAAACTAGTATTGGTAAGGTTTGGGTATTGAGAACGCGAAGTGGGGACGTGAGGTTTCACCTCTTATGTGATTTCTTGAATTATGTACTAACCTGCAGATGCATAGAAAGGTGGTGAGATATCATGGTGTTGAGCAAGCTACTTGGGTGGTGAAATCCAAGACTTATTTTGGGGTGTTATTTAGTTACGGGGCCGTAACTTTTGTTTTAAGAGGGGTGGAGCGTACATGACTTATTACTATCTTTTGTACTTAATTTTCAGTTATGGTTGGTAGTGGTTAGTAATGGTAATTTATGTTTATATCTTGGTATGTTCTGATTTATGCTTCTTTAAATTAAGTTTATGTCTTGGTATGTGGTCGAAATGTTCGGTACTTTGAAGGTACTCTAGAATGGTTATTTGAATTATAATGGTTACTTACTAGAATGGTGCCATACTGGAATAATGGGTAATTTGTGTGTTTGGATGCTTTGTGAATATGGTGAACCTGGTGGAAGGTAGAACTTGGTCTTGGCTGGATCAAGGGAAACTCGACACAAAATGGGGTGGAAAGGTAATTCTACTTTGGCACTGGCCATGTCAAAGTCGGATGATCCTTGAAGCTTCTAAAAACATGGAAAAAAATTAATTATATTGTTTTTTGTTGTCTTTTGGACTGATATGTTTGTATTGTGCTGTCTGGTTGTCGATAAAATTATGGACATATAACTCTTGGTAATGGAATGGTGTATTTATGAACACTTGGATTATTGACCTTAGTCGTCAAATAAAACTCAAACTTGGAAATGGGAATGGTACGGGACAAGAATCCTTATTGTGTGACTTATGAGCCTAGCAGATCATTATCCATTATGGGAGGTGTAAGCTTCGGGGACGAAGCTTCTTTTAAGGGGGAGGTAGTGAAATACCCCAAAAATCTATTTATGAGTTGAACGCCTTAAAACATTATTTAGGCCACTTTTGAGGGTAATTCGGAAATAGAGACTTTATGGAGCATTTTTAAGGGATGAGATGTGTTCCATTGGGTTCAGAATGTATTTTTCCTTAAGTTGATCAAAACGGGTATTTTGGTAATTTTGAGCCAAAAGTTGACTTTAACCACCAGGGATATTTTGGTAATTTACCCAAGTCGAGAAATTGATCCACCATGGTATATTGACATGTCTAAATTCCACTAAAAAATTAAGAGCTAAAGTTAATTGGTGGGACGTTACCTTATCCTAAAGACGATATCTTATTTAAAGCACAAAAGTACCCCATTGTGTCTTAATAGAGAATTTATTACCTTTTGGTGGTTATTAATGTGCAACCAGGACTTTTATACTCTTACTTAAGTTAGAAAAACATTTTCTACTCAGCGTTTAATATTTAAATGATAAATCCTCATTAATCCTTTAAAAGCACGAAAAGTGCCTTGGTGTCCTTTAAATATTTATATTCTTGGTTGATTACTAAATGTGCTTGGAATATTATTTAATTCCAGATTAGCTAATCCTTTTAAACAATGTTTCACTCAACATTTAATAGTTGAATCCTCTTCATGTCGTAAAGCACACAAAATGTCATTAATGGTCTTAAAGTCATATCTTGACCTTTGGTATTCTTTTAATGTTTTCAAAGCCTCCTCTCCTCTTTTAATCCAGATAAATATTCAAAAATTTCCAAATCCCTTCCTTACCAAATCAAACCCTCCTCCAATACCAAGTCCTTGACACACAAAAATAATGTCATTAATGGCTTTAAAGTCTTATTTTGACCTTTGGTCTTCTTTTTCCAGTTTTCAAATGCCTTATCTTTCTTAATTAATTCAGGAATATCAATATTCAAAGTATCCCTTTACCAATTCAATCCTCTTTAAACCTTAATTGTCATTAAAACATTGGACTTATCTTTGACTTTGGGCAATCATTTTCGAGAACTCTTCACTATTAAATAAGACTTAGATTCAATATTCAAAGATAATTACCATCTCTTCTTGTAGTCACTGAATTACATCCCACTAATGCCTTAATTGTCATAATGACCTTTGGATTTCCATGGCTATCTCCAAACGACTCATTACTCCTCACTAAGTATTTAGACCGGTTATTTTAAATTACATTCCGTTTTAAATTAGTCTCCACCCTATTAAATTTTCCAACTTCCCAAAATTTTTCAAAACACCCTCAAATTACTTAGGTATCTCTAACACCCTTGTACTATATATAGGGATGCAACCGATAACGTTTCTCACACACCTCAATCCTTCTCCATCCTAGTAATGGTAATCTGTGCTGGTTCAGGAATTCTTCTAGTAGGCGTCGCCATCAACTCCTTCCTCTTGAGTGCATAATTTTTTAGGAAACCTTCCAAGGTGCCATTGTTTCTGTGAAAAATATCCGGAACCTAGTGAACCTTAGAAATAGTTTGTGAGTTCTAACTTCAAAAGGTAACGATCAGGATTGAGTGCGCGGGCATGGGGAGTGATCACCTAACACTAGGATGTCAAATTGCATAGAGTTAAAGACCAGAATAAAACTAGTCTTAAAGTTTGGCTTGTAATGAATTTGTAACTTTGGTGGGTGTTAAGGCTTTTAGTTTAAATTATCTTAGGTTACTTTTATGTCGGGAACAGTGGTGATTAATGTAATAAATTGGTCTTGATAAATTTCTTCAAAAGATAAGTTTTAATTGGATTAAGATTTATCCAAATTTGAATTTATTAACTTATAGCCTTAGCGCCCTTTTGGGCGTGGCGGTAACACCCATTAAGTTAGTCTTCCGCTGTCGTAAAAAAAAAACTCAAAAATTTTTGGGGTGTTACATGCTCCTCATGCTCCTGCTCATCCTTAAAATAAACCAGCATGTCATCTATGAAGAGCACCATGAACCGATCTATGTAAGGATTGAAGATCAGGTTCATGAGGTCCATAAAGACAGCTAGGGCATTTGTCATCTAAAGGGCATGACCAAGAAGTCAAAATGCCCATATCTGGTCCTAAAGGCTATCTTTGGGATGTCTTCTCTACACAATCTGAGCTAATGGTAGCTTGACCTCAAATCAATCTTCGAGAAAACTCCTGCAGCCTGAAGCTGGTCAAAGATCGTTAATCCTCGGTAGTGGGTATCTGTTCTTTACTGTGATCTGATTCAGCTCTTGGTAGTCAATGCATAATCTCATACTCATGTCCTTCTTTTCACGAACAGGACAAGGGCTCCCACAGTGATACACTCGGGCGAATGTATCCCTTCTCCAAGGGTCTTCCAACTGGGCCTTCAACTCCTTCAACTCTGAAGGTGCCATACGATAAGGAGCTTTCGAAATGGTGCGGACCCTGGCATCAGGTTGATGCTGAACTCTACTTCCCTATCTGGTAGCATACTGGCGATCTGGTCTGGGCCATTCACCACCCGGATCTCCTTCTTCTTATCTATCTCCTGGCTCAAATCTTGGACGTAGTAGAGGTACGCCTGCTGCCCCTTCTTCACCCGGGCCCAATGATAAGTGGTGAAATAATGCTATTTTAAGGTCTTTATTCACCTTTTATTTTACTTGGTGCATAATCTATTTCACCACAAAATAAAGTGTTTTTGTGATTAATATCGAACTTATATAGTTTGATCTATTGATAGATAAAAGCTCATTTGAGCATACTTTTAGGTTCTTTTTGAGCTACTGGAGTGATCAGCAAATCCCTCACCTTTCAAGCTTTCCAACATCGCAAACGGGGAGCAATTCCGAGCCACAACAAAGATTCTAGGCCCCGCACAAGTTGGAGAAAATCACTACTGGTCCCCAACCGACCCTAGGACCGACCTTAGGAGGGTCGATCGGAAGTTCCGGAGGCCAAAAATTGCTATATTCAAGGGCCGAAAGCTATTGGAATCGACCGACCTTAGGAACCGACTCTAGTAAGGTTGGTCGAACTTAAAAATATCACGTGCTTCCCTCACCAGAGAGTCCAACCGACCCACGAGACCGACCTTGGCAAGGTTGGTCGGACTAAAAATATGCCAGATTGATGTTTTAAAATGCTGGATTTTGGGGCTTCCTTCCTTATTCATCACCACCCACGATACCAGCCAGAAAGAAGAGAGATATGGAAAATAAGAGAGAAAATAAGAGATTGAAGATTCAACCTCCATTGAAGCTCAAGAGCTCCTCCTATGGCTAACTCTCCCTCTTTCCTTCTTTTTCCTCTCTAATGGCTGATTAGACCCATTTTGTATCCTAGGATGGGTTGGACCCTAATATTACACAATAAATGCTTGTGACCTAACTCATTGAATGCTCTTGTTTTATCTCCTTCAATATCAATTAATGTTAATTGATTCAACTATGGCATTTATGGTGGTTTCATTCAATATAAGCTTGAGTTTGGAACTAGACCCAAAGGGGGATAAACCCTAACTTTTGCTCTCTTGATTTTGAGGGTAAAATCTTAGGGCTATTATTTAAGAGTTTTTGCTTGATGCTACTTAGTGGCTTAAACCTCCTTTAATTATGGGGTTTGGCTAATTAGGTAAGAATTGGGTTCCCATGAATTGGGGATTTAGGTGATCCCCACTATCTTAGCGTACTCTCTCTCATTCCATCAACAAACAATTTACTGTTTTATTATTTTTCCATTGGCAAACAACTAAGCTTGCCTCAGCTAAACCCCGTTATTGTTTTTATTTGCATTTTTTACTAAAGTACCAAATCTTGGCATTTAAAAACCTATTTCCTTGTGAATATGACACTTTTTATATTGCAACAAATTGGTGGTACTTGCCTGTTTAGCTAGGCTTAATTACTCATGTTTGTAATTTTTCCAACAAGTTTATGGCGCCGTTGCCGGTGAAATTGATAGTTTCTATCATTTCCCCTGTTTTAGTATTTTTAGTTTCTGTGTATTTAGTGCTTTATCTTGTTTTTTCTTTTTGTTATTTGTGTGTTTAGTTGTTTGTCTATATTCTACTTTCCTAACCTAAGAGCATTTGGTTTTGGTGCTTACAACAAACTGCAGCGGAAGAACAACCTCATCACATTACTTAACTTGTTGGTGTTACACGCCGTTAGCCACCCACGTGGCTAACAAGGCTAATACATACACAATGTACCGGTCTGATGGGCTAAATTCCCGAGCAACTATACATTAGTATCCCTTTCCATTAACCAACATCAACATACACCTTATCAACTATACCGAGTATTTATAACTGGTGCCGACAACAATCGGTCTTACTACACCTACTGTATATACACACTTAAATGAATACCCATGTACAATAACTACCCGTCCTACTCTCGAACGGCTTCCAGCACTTCGTACCTGAGATAGGAAAAGAAGAGAAAGGGGTGGCCCCAAGGGGCTCAGCACCTTTGCTGGTATGGTAATCCCGCAGCCCACATGCTACCGGGCCACGCACAACTAATTGTCGTCTTAGCATGCAGTTGATTATATTTAAATCATGCATGTGACAATAAACACACAACACTTAACATTTCGCCTCAATGGGCTCAACAACGGATAATATATCCTTACTTAATAAGTCACTCATGGTATTCATCATCCCTAGAGTGTTCCTCCTCTGATGGAGCTATTTCCTTAATAGACGACACATACCCTTAAATCGGGTTATCCTTAAACGCCTCTTATCACAAACTGGGAGTCATATCCATGATCCACACACTCCACATTATACAACACACTCCACATTATACAACCTACAACATACACTACATACAACACTTAACAACACTTTGCACGTTTCTACGTACACAACATAATACCGCAATGAATACTGCATCACAACAAAACACATAACACAACGGGAATGGTTCGCTTAGGAACCGACCCAAACATTGTTTACACACTGGTGAGCCTAGAGAATGTTGCCATCTCATGATAGGCTCGTTATACAATACAACAACACTCATTACCGTCCTAATAGTTGGACGAGTAACTTAAGTTAAGGCGGTTCGGGTTTGGAGGCCCTAACACACCACACAAACACAGGTTTCCCACTAAACCGATCATAAGTCAGAATAGGTAAGCTTTGGAGTAAGCTAATGGGAGATCATAACCCGTGAGGGAAACAACCATAACAAAGAGAGGGTAAGGCTAGGAAGGATACCCCTCCCAAACAACGCGCGACCGGCCAAACCGGTTTTCCTCACTACTGTTAGTACATACTTACTTTAGATAATTGTTAGAACCCCACTATGGAGCCTATCACATAACAACACACATACAGTATTACAACTGGGTTAAACACACAAGGGAGATCCCTACATTCACAACACATAACACACAATTAACACACGCATAGCCGTGGTTAGTACGTCCCATGGTTCGGGTCGTTTACTCCGAATACCGAACTCTCATGTGATCCTAGACTCAGTTAACTAAGGTTAACACTTCCGAGGTTAAATGGTATCGGAGTTGAACACGCCACATATATGAATTACTGTAAACTCATTACATGTTTAATCTTACAACGTGGCAAACATACAGAAAAACACATTGGCATACAAGCCGGTGTAATCCGGTAGGACGCAGGTTGCAAGAAAACCATACCTGTCACCGGAGTCCACTTTTCCTGTCCATTTATGTTCCTCGAGCAAATTCTCGAACAACTGTTAACATCACACGTGTTTTCATTAACATCGGGGTTTGCTTGATCATTTAATGTCAATGCTTAATTTTCCCCGTTAACTTAGTTACATAACTTAACATTTTTAACTTGTTTTACTCTCACATTTTAATACAACTTTTAGCCCATTTTATCGTCACTAAAACTCACCTAACATGTCCTCACCATCCTTATAACATCATTACCTACCAATCCCCATCATCACAAATCATTTCGTAACCTTAAACTATGTTTTTGGTCCGACCGACCCACCGACCGACCCACAACTGGGTCGGTCCATTACAGAACCCTTTTACTTTCTTACAAACATGCCCGTCCGACCCACGTCCGACCCACCATTCTGGGTCGGTCCATGTGCGAACATTTTCCCACCTTTGAAACTTGACCGACCGACCCATGTCCGACCCACCCTTTTGGGTCGGACCACTACCGAACACATTCCTAACATTTAACAGAGGCTCGACCGACCCAAAACTGGGTCGGCCCCTGGGTCGGTCGCCTTCTAAACTTACCCAAACTTTGCCAATTTTCACCAAACTTCTCCTAAGGCCTCTTAATGCTTCCTAACATCATTTGGCACTTCAAACACACCCCTTAAGATATTCTTAAACACTCACAAACTATTTTCCTACTTCCTTAAACCTTTACTTATATCTCCACAAAATTCCTAACACTTACAATATTTTCTCCTTATGATTCCTAGGTGGCATTTCACCTATTATACTACTATCCCAAAACACTTTCTCCTCATCTTAACATCATCTCTTAAGCATCATTTTCTTACTAACTAATCTCCTTTTTACATCTTACCAAACATCACTTATTCCTTGAATATCAACATTACCTAAACCTTAAACAACTTCTCCAAGACTTTAATACATTCACAAAACACATTGAATTCCTAGAACTTCAAAGACAACACCTAAATCCTGCATCACTCTAAATCACCTTAACACATGTTTTCTTCTCAAGTAAACATTCATTCACCTTTAACACTTCCTAGTTCACCAAAACCATTTAAAACACTTAGAACTTCTCACACATTTTCCCAAATTTGGCCATAGCTTCTCTTGTATACACTCACATCCAAACACTTAGGTTTTTACCTTATTTCACTCAAGAACACCTAGAATCCATCAAACACATTTTATACACAAACTTCACACATTAAGCACTACATCACAATATAGTGCATAACTTAATTGCTTGGCACTTAGGCCCTTAAATAACATGGCTCTTAGGCCCTTAAATAACATAAACCATAAACACTGAATTTCCCACATAACAATGCCTTTGACCTGCAAATACACCCAACAATACATACTCCTTTAATAAACTCCTTGAGAGCATTTTACTAGCTCATTTGCCATTGGCTCCTTAGGTACTTTATTAAGCAAATCAAGCTCATTTTCCTAAGGCATTTAAACTACATTGAGATAGTTTGTTTACCTCTTTTTCCTCACAAATTTCTTTCTTGTTCCTTGTGAAACCGGTAGGGCATTTGGTCCCTTTTCAACTATTAAACATTATACAAACAATAGAATGAGTATTCAAGCATTGTGCTTCACCTCATTGTAAACCCTAGTTACACATATTGTTTTAAACACATTAAGGTAATTGTTTTACCTTGGAATTGGAAGAGAACTTGAACAAGTATCAAGAGAGGACTCCTCCTAGCCCTTGGAAGATTCAAATGAAGCTAGAACAAGGCAATATAAGAGCTCCATTAATGGTGAATTTTCGGACAACAACAAAACATGGAGGGAACTTGATTTTCTTTGAGTTTCCTTACCTTGAAGCAAAGGAGAACAAGAATATGTGAAAAGGTGAGCTCAAGCTCCTCCCATGGTGGTTTCTCTTGGCACCGAAATGGAGGTTTGAAGCTTTGAAAAGACAAGATTGTAGAGCTTGACTTAACTAAGAGAAGGGTGTTTGTTTTTGATTTGGTTAAGTGAGCTATATTTTACATGTGGTCAAAGGTGGACTTCCATGGTGGTGGTGATATATTACCGAGAGAGAACAAGAAAGGAGGAAGAAGGAGTTGTAACCGTGTGAAATGGAGGAAAGGAAGGGAGAATGAAGATAGAACTTACTTTTGAAGATATTTATATCTTAAAGCAAATAGTAACTATGAGTCACATTTATTTACTTACAAGTTAACATACTTGGTGACTCCTCACTACAAAAACCGGCCCCCTTTAATATAACAAGGGTATTTAGTCTTTGTTTGTCAATTAAATTACTTAACATAACATATGTTATATACTAGCTTGTAAAAATTACTATTCACAAATACAAGGCACATAGAAGTGAAATTTTTGATTTCCCACTAATATTGGCCACCCAAATGTGATACTATATAGTACACATGTTAATTAAAGAGTAATGATGGACATTTAGCCATTCAAAACTCATTTACAAGACAATTTTTCAAAACGTGCTTTAAGACTCCTTAAAGTACATTTTGTGTTTTAACTTGTTTTCAAGCTTGGTTTTCTTTAGTAATTGATTTAATATGTTCATTAACATATAAATAAGGTATAGGTATGACCATTAGGTCTTATACACATTCATCCCAAGCTTAGAGCACATTTTTGCTCATATCGACTTTAAGGTATTTTCTTATGTTTTATTGGTTTAACTGTCCACCAAAGTTTCTTAAGGACTTATTTAGCCTTATTAAATCATAATTAAATGTTATCAAGTCTTGGTAGGCTCTTTGGGTCCTAACCAAGTTCACTCATAGCTTAGAGCATGTTTTTGCTCAAACTGTGTCTTAATGCTTTATTGCATTTATTATGGTTTAAATTGTTCACTGATGTTACTAAGGCACTTTTTAGCCTTTACATACCATAATTTGATATTTAAACCACATATCAGGGTTTGGGGTATTTCAATCTACCCCCCTTAAAAGAACTTCGTCCTCGAAGTTCACACTTTTCAACATATCATTAGATTAGAACACAGTAATCACTTGGAAATAAACTTCCTTAACCAAACACACTTTACATCACAACCTCGGACTTGATGGTCCGGGCAACACATTCACATCCATACATAACATAACATATCCACATGATAACCTCGGACTCTATGGTCCGGTATCTTAAACAACACTTACACATACATAAACAACCCCTTTGACTCACTGGTCTTGGGTAACATAACAACATTTGGACACATAGGTCCTGGTAACATAACAGTCTTTAGACACATAGGTCTATGTAACACCACACATTTAGACTCATAGGCCTTGATAGTATACACTTTAGGAAATCCAAGTCAAAACAACATTCATTACACATACCACACAACATGTCAGAGCATGTATAGCAATCAAAAATATCCTTGATATACACTGTGATCCGCAGAACCCGGTCGCGATGGACACCTTCCGTCCCCGTGCCTTTGGGAGTTTAAAACAATCACTTAAATTTAAAATTTCTTTGTGAGGTAAGTAAGAGAACTTTAATTACGTAAAGTATCCATCGACGTTTTATAAATGCCAATTGAAAATCCTTTTGAAAACACACACAACTCCAAGTCCAACTTAAGCTCTTTGCTTCTTTTATTAGCGTGGTTTTCGTGACCACTTATAGGGAGTTTCAAGAGTCATCCAACCCTGATGTGATCAGCATCAGTGTTGAAACTATCCTTCCACCCCAATTTGTGTTCGGCTTCCCTTGATCACATGCAATCAAGTTCCACCTCCCACTTCATTTTCAAGCATCAAGTAAGTCACTCATTTCCAATTTTCTATCTTTCGAATCATTCTAGTCATGATCACAACATCTCCAAAGGATAGAACTCCGTCTATCAGTTACCTCCATTCACTTTTAATCCTGTTGCCTAGGGAATCTTATTCTCACTAGGTTCTAGTCGGTATCATGCCCTTTCATGCATCACTTATATTATATACACTATATTTTATCCAAAATACAACACCTGGTTTTACATTTATACACTGTCGGGGCTTTTGTTCCCCCGGGAGTTTTATCTACTCCCCACACTTGTACAATCACACACAACTGTTAACAAACACACACACTTATCACAATGGTATTCGCATCATCTGTGCGCAATTACCACAATTAATCCATGAATGAATGTGTATGTTTACGTAACACACACACCAATCATCAAAACAAACAATAATTTTGTGCTATGCACAATATGAGTCACATACACTACGTACACTTGTACGGTAATATACACCAAGTGGTTTTGCGCTCTACCCCCCTTAAAAGGGATTACGCCCACGTAATCAATCACTAAACATTGGCTTAAATGTTCTGCCGTCGTGAAGTATTTTAACTTCCACGCGGTCTATTACACAATGGATTCTGATTAGAGGATCTTAACCATATTGGCGGTTAGTCCCTAAACCAAGAATTCGCATTGGAGTTATAACTCATAACCGGCCTCGGTCCTGGCCTGTGAGGCTTTTAGGCATTAATAATTAGCCATTCACTCATGTTCACCATGTACATTCAACACTTGAATCACTGGCTCACTAGTTTCTGCTGCGAAACTCTAGTAGCTGTTGAGCTTAATTGCTCCATTTTTATTCTTACTGTATTGTACATCCCCAATTATCACCTTTATCTTGGTGACAATGGTTTCTCAACCGACGCACGGTATCTTTTACCGTTAGCGAATTCGGTGAGTTATAAACTTTCTATCCACTTCTATAACAATTTACTGTGTATACAGCTATGTATTTCACAATGATTGACTTGTTCCCTTCCGGCTTATTGTCGGTTGAGATTGAGCTACTACCTAGTGTGTAGTGCTCTCTCAGTTATTCACAACATTCGGGGTATATTCCATACCGATATTTGGCAGTTAGTGCTACTGTAGTCACTTACTGTTAATCATATCTCCACATTTGGTTTTGTACAAGTACTTTTTATTGGTGCGGCCTTGCATTTCCTATGCATCGGCCATTATAACATTATTTGTCCACAATCAACATGTTTCCAATTCCTAGCTATCTCATTCGATCATTACTGCACAAGAGCAATACCAAAACACTCAGTCATACAGAGTGCAGAGGCGTAAACTCTTGACAGTAAATCCCTTATGCGATTCGCCATGGAATTCACACTAAGTTCCTCATCACACAGTACCTACCACTGGCTTATTGCTCAGTTTGTTTAACATCACTTATCTTGCATCTCCACTGAGTTTAACTCATAACTGGCCTTATCCGCCCCATCATTATTTAACAACACTTATACAACGGTCGCTTACTGCGCACCGTACTTATTGTATAACACTAACTCACATCGTATTTACTGTCACATTAACTTCCACACATATGCTTACATTATTCACATTATGGTTCATCCCTCCTTTGGATGACTACTAAATGCTCCTTGAGCATTGATCATTCGAGTCACAAGCCGGCATTATTCAGCTCGGTGTTTCACTTTATACACACACTACTAAGCTAATTTCTCTTTCAATAACAACATGGTCAATCCTTAAGATATTTCTTGAACTTGATTCACATAACTACCGCTCCTGCGGTGTCACAATATCGAGAGGTATCCCCACTCTTAATGCAGTGGTTCGTTTACCACTCTATTCACTTATACAACACAAACTTCTACAATCAATTGAATTTATATTACATATCTTGCTTACGGCTTATGAGCCTTGTTTGCCTTGAGCTGGGCTCATTGTAGGCTGTCCACACATATGTACTTCTCTGTACACATTATAGGTTTGGATATTATACTGAGCTCCATGACAAGTTCCTTGCATTCCGTTTCCTTTCATGGGATGCCCCTTAGGATTGTCAGTCCGTCTCCTGACAACTCATGTCTAAACTGGGTGTTAGTTTCAACCCTTGTGTTTCTGTCATGTCATTTTGTTCAACAATTGTTGATGTGAACACCCTTCGAGGATTGCTCCTGGGTGTTGTTAAGTTATGCCTTTACATTTGGCTCACACTTATTGGTACATTCCGTTAGCTACGCCTTTCGCGTTCTTTACTGGTTATTATCTTCTTCTGTGAAGATTAACATTTCCTGCTAGTGTAGGTACTCATTCTGGGAGTTTCATCCCGTTCGTTGCACATTAATGTGTCCACATTAGGCATCTGCTTTGCCATTTACAGGCTGGGTCACCGTTCCAGCTATAATGTTTATCCCTGAGGATCCTTAAGACATATGTGATGTCTTTACACAACAGTTTGTGCCCTTCGCACTTCCTAACTCTTAAACATTTCCTTGAAAGGATTCACTAATTCCTTTAGTCTTGTTAATTTAACTGAGTTCCTTAACTTCAACTATTCCTTGTAATCCTTAGCTCTCGTTTGATTTATACTGCTGACCGTAGACGTGAGTCGACTACTTCCCTGTTTTCGGACTTACTCGTATACATATATGGGGTATCGTACTGATACATTACTACTTACCCAAACTAACCCATAAGTAGGTCTGTCAGGCCCACATGCTCCTATCGGAGTGCGGTCGTCCCACAACACATTGGTACACTTGTAGTGTCCGTCACACGCTAGGTGAAGTATCTGTTGTCAACTCCCTTATATTGTCCCGTGACAATATTTCCTTGCTTCCGCTTCCGAACTTAATCTAGGGAAGGTTTATCCGTTGCTGTATCCTTGTCAACTGTCCTTGGTTTTACTGATTTGGTTTAAAAGAAGGTTGGAAAGAATGTTGGTTTGAAAGAAAATCTGGTTTTGAAAAGAAGAAGGGTTTGAATAAATCTGGGTTTAAAGAAAAATTTTCATGGTTGCACAACATCCTTCTTACCTTAACCAAGTCTACTTCTTGCTGACTGGTGTACTTACAATTATAGAGGTTAGGCTGTTAAGCCCTTCATGGTTACAATGTTCACACTTAACTTCGGGGTACTTTACTAAGTACTTTTATAGTGGTTATAAATTTCCCGAACAGCCCTGTTATAGCAGCACTTGCTATGGCAAGTGCGCCATGCTAACTGGCTATCGGTTTATCACATACCGGTTGTGGTATTGTTTTACCCCACACTGTCATCAGTGGCCTTGTTGGCCCTCACTGATCTACTGTCTTGATAAACTTGTCTAGGTGTTAATAATCCATTTCTTGCCTGTTGCACGGTAGGTGCGTTGCAAGCTGGTCATTCTCGACTGCTCTGCATGTCGACCCAGGTTCCGGAAATTCTATTCCTCTATACACAAATCCTTCATTCGTCGCCATGGAATGCGGTTAACATTGTTAGATGGAGACCGTCTTTGGGATTCCCAGTTTTCGGGATCTACCGTATGACATGTTCTCTACCTAAGGGTATTTAATAACAGCCAGATCGGGTATCCCCGAGTAAGAGAGGACTTCCATCTCCCTGGCGTTGTTTCCCCCAAGTTATATACAGGATTGTGGAGGGTGGGAAGGATATTGTAGGTTTCCAGTAGCCACTGGTAGTTCCTAACTAGCGATCTCTCACGCTACACTCAACCCTTAACCCAAGTACTTAAATCCAACTCGTACTTCCTAAGCTCGGTAACTCAGTCATCAGAGCGATACTTCGCTCTGATACCACTTTTTGTAACACCCCATCCAACGTTAACATACTTACAACAAACTGCAGCGGCAAGAACAACCTCCACATTACTTAACTTGTTGGTTACAGCCGTTAGCCACCCACGTGGCTAACAAGGCTAATACATAACACAATGTACCGGTCTGATGGGGCTAAATTCCCGAGCAACTATACATTAGTATCCCTTTCCATTAACAACACATCAACATACACCTTATCAACTATACCGAGTATTTATAAACTGGTGCCGACAACAACCTCGGTCCTTACTACACCTACTGTATATACACACTTAAATGAATACCCATGTACAATCCTATAACCCGTCCTACTCTCGACGGCTTCCAGCACTTCGTACCTGAGATAGGAAAAGAAGAGAAAGGGGTGGCCCCAAGGGGCTCAGCACCTTTGCTGGTATGGTAATCCCGCAGCCCACATGCTACCGGGCCACGCACAACAATTGTCGTCTTAGCATGCAGTTGATTATATTTAAATCATGCATGTGACAATAAACACACAACACTTAACATTTCGCCTCAATGGGCTCAACAACGGATAATTATCCTTACTTAATAGTCACTCATGGTATTCATCATCCCTAGAGTGTTCCTCCTCTGATGGAGCTATTTCCTTAATAACGACACATACCCTTAAATCGGGTTATCCTTAAACGCCTCTTATCACAAACTGGGAGTCATATCCATGATCCACACACTCCACATTATACAACACACTCCACATTATACAACCTACAACATACACACATAAACACTTAACAACACTTTGCACGTTTTCTACGTACACAACATAATACCGCAATGAATACTGCATCACACAAAAAAACATAACACAACGGGAATGGTTCGCTTAGGAACCGACCCAAACATTGTTTACACACTGGTGAGCCTAGAGAATGTTGCCAGTCTCATGATAGGCTCGTTATACAATAACAACAACACTCATTACCGTCCTAATAGTTGGACGAGTAACTTAAGTTAAGGCGGTTCGGGTTTGGAGGCCCTACACACAACACAACACAGGTTCCCACTAAACCGATCATAAGTCAGAATAGGTTAAGCTTTGGAGTAAGCTAATGGGAGATCATAACCCGTGAGGGAAACAACCATAACAAAGAGAAGGGTAAGGCTAGGAAGGATACCCTCTCCCAAACAACGCGCGACCGGCCAAACCGGTTTCCTCACTACTGTTAGTACATACTTACTTTAGATAATTGTTAGAACCCCACTATGGAGCCTATCACATAACAACACACATACAGTATTACAACTGGGTTAACACACAAGGGAGATCCCTACATTCACAACACATAACACACAATTAACACACGCATAGCCGTGGTTAGTACGTCCCATGGTTCGGGTCGTTTACTCCGAATACCGAACTCTCATGTGATCCTAGACTCAGTTAACTAAGGTTAACACTTCCGAGGTTAAATGGTATCGGAGTTGAACACGCCACATATATGAATTGCTGTAAACTCATTACATGTTTAATCTTACAACGTGGCAAACATACAGAAAAACACATTGGCATACAAGCCGGTGTAATCCGGTAGGACGCAGGTTGCAAGAAAACCATACCTGTCACCGGAGTCCACTTTTCCTGTCCATTATGTCCTCGAGCAAATTCTCGAACAACTGTTAACATCACACGTGTTTTCATTAACATCGGGGTTTGCTTGATCATTTAATGTCAATGCTTAATTTTTCCCCGTTAACTTAGTTACATAACTTAACATTTTTAACTTGTTTTACTCTCACATTTTAATACAACTTTTAGCCCATTTTATTGTCACTAAAACTCACCTAACATGTCCTCACCATCCTTATAACATCATTACCTACCAATCCCCATCATCACAAATCATTTCGTAACCTTAAACTATGTTTTTGGTCCGACCGACCCACAACTGGGTCGGTCCATTACAGAACCCTTTACTTTCTTACAAACATGCCCGTCCGACCCACGTCCGACCCACCATTCTGGGTCGGTCCATGTGCGAACATTTTCCCACCTTTGAAACTTGACCGACCGACCCATGTCCGACCCACCCTTTTGGGTCGGACCACTACCGAACACATTCCTAACATTTAACAGAGGCTCGACCGACCCAAAACTGGGTCGGCCCCTGGGTCGGTCGCCTTCTAAACTTACCCAAAACTTTGCCAATTTCACCAAACTTCTCCTAAGGCTCTTAATGCTTCCTAACATCATTTGGCACTTCAAACAACCCTTAAGATATTCTTAAACACTCACAAAACTATTTTTCCTACTTCCTTAAACCTTTACTTATATCTCCACAAAATTCCTAACACTTACAATGTTTTCTCCTTATGATTCCTAGGTGGCATTTCACCTATTATAACTACTATCCCAAAACACTTTCTCCTCATCTTAACATCATCTCTTAAGCATCATTTTCTTACTAACTAAATCTCCTTTTTACATCTTACCAAACATCACTTATTCCTTGAATATCAACATTACCTAAACCTTAAACAACTTCTCCAAGACTTTAATACATTCACAAAACACACATTGAATTCCTAGAACTTCAAAGACAACACCTAAATCCTTGCATCACTCTAAATCACCTTAACACATGTTTTCTTCTCAAGTAAACATTCATTCACCTTTAACACTTCCTAGTTCACCAAAACCATTTAAAACACTTAGAACTTCTCACACATTTTCCCAAATTTGGCCATAGCTTCTCTTGTATACACTCACATCCAAACACTTAGGTTTTTACCTTATTTCACTCAAGAACACCTAGAATCCATCAAACACATTTTATACACAAACTTCACACATTAAGCACTACATCACAATATAGTGCATAACTTAAATTGCTTGGCACTTAGGCCCTTAAATAACATGGCTCTTAGGCCCTTAAATAACATAAACCATAAACACTGAATTTCCCACATAACAATGCCTTTGACCTGCAAATACACCCAACAATACATACTCCTTTAATAAACTCCTTGAGAGCATTTTACTAGCTCATTTGCCATTGGCTCCTTAGGTATTTTATTAAGCAAATCAAGCTCATTTTCCTAAGGCATTTAAACTACATTGAGATAGTTTGTTTACCTCTTTTTCCTCACAAATTTCTTTCTTGTTCCTTGTGAAACCGGTAGGGCATTTGGTCCCTTTTCAACTATTAAACATTATACAAACAATAGAATGAGTATTCAAGCATTGTGCTTCACCTCATTGTAAACCCTAGTTACACATATTGTTTTAACACATTAAGGTAATTGTTTTACCTTGGAATTGGAAGAGAACTTGAACAAGTATCAAGAGAGGACTCCTCCTAGCCCTTGGAAGATTCAAATGAAGCTAGAACAAGGCAATATAAGAGCTCCATTAATGGTGAATTTTCGGACAACAACAAAACATGGAGGGAACTTGATTTTTTCTTTGAGTTTCCTACCTTGAAGCAAAGGAGAACAAGAATATGTGAAAAGGTGAGCTCAAGCTCCTCCCATGGTGGTTTCTCTTGGCACCGAAATGGAGGTTTTGAAGCTTTGAAAAGACAAGATTGTAGAGCTTGACTTAACTAAGAGAATGGTGGTGTTTGTTTTTGATTTGGTTAAGTGAGCTAGATTTTACATGTGGTCAAAGGTGGACTTCCATGGTGGTGGTGATATATTACCGAGAGAGAACAAGAAGAAGAGAGGAAGAAGGAGTTGTAACCGTGTGAAATGGAGGAAAGGAAGGGAGAATGAAGATAGAACTTACTTTTGAAGATATTTATATCTTAAAGCAAATAGTAACTATGAGTCACATTTATTACTTAACAAGTTAACATACTTGGTGACTCCTCACTACAAAAACCGGCCCCCTTTAATATAACAAGGGTATTTTAGTCTTTGTTTGTCAATTAAATTACTTAACATAACATATGTTATATACTAGCTTGTAAAAATTACTATTCACAAATACAAGGCACATAGAAGTGAAATTTTTGATTTCCCACTAATATGGCCACCCAAATGTGATACTATATAGTACACATGTTAATTAAAGAGTAATGATGGACATTTAGCCATTCAAAACTCATTTACAAGACAATTTTTCAAAAACGTGCTTTAAGACTCCTTAAAGTACATTTTGTGTTTTAACTTGTTTTCAAGCTTGGTTTTCTTTAGTAATTGATTTAATATGTTCATTAACATATAAATAAGGTATAGGTATGACCATTAGGTCTTATACACATTCATCCCAAGCTTAGAGCACATTTTTGCTCATATCGACTTTAAGGTATTTTCTTATGTTTTATTTGGTTTAACTGTCCACCAAAGTTTCTTAAGGACTTATTTAGCCTTATTAAATCATAATTAAATGTTATCAAGTCTTGGTAGGCTCTTTGGGTCCTAACCAAGTTCACTCATAGCTTAGAGCATGTTTTTGCTCAAACTGTGTCTTAATGCTTTATTGCATTTATTATGGTTTAAATTGTTCACTGATGTTACTAAGGCACTTTTTAGCCTTTACATACCATAATTTGATATTTAAACCACATATCAGGGTTTGGGGTATTTCACCTTTCCTACTACTTAAGAGCATTTGGTTTTGGTGTGGTTTAGGTGCCGTTTGTTTTCTCGGTGTATGCCAAACACCCGAGCCAAGGGATCTTCACTTGTTAGTTTGAGCCCCGAACTCGAGCGTTCTTTGTTGCGAGACATCCAGAGTTTAAAAAATCCAATCATGGCTGATCATGAACCGAGGATAGAAGATAACGGGAACCCACAACAAATGGCTCTCAAAGACTATAACCAGCCGGACACTGAAGGGAGACCTTCAGCCATAGTCCTACTGGAGTTGACACTTCAAGAGGCCGGACAATGGGTTTTTAAGACCCACTACATCACTGCTGTCCAAGACACAGGAAAATTCAGCGGAGCGAATCCCGATGAAGCTCTTAATCACCTAAGTCTCTTCCTCAACTTCTACAACTCATTCGGTAAAGCTGGTAGAATCAATGAGAAAATCCGCTTGTAACTCTTCCCTCACTCACTATCAGACGCTGCATCAAAATGGTATAGAAGCTTGCCTTCAAGGTTAGTTCACACTTGGGCACAAATGGCTCAAAAATTTCTTACCAAGTATTACCCCATACGCACTCTCTTATCTTTCACTTTAGTAAGTAGATTTGATTATTTCTTCATGCGTGTGTAAACGTTTGGTAATTATCTAGGACCGGGTGTTTTGGGATTCAAACCCCGAAATCTTATAATCATGAACTGGTCATTTAGTCTGGTTCCTTGCAAAAGGGCAAGGAATATGATTACGCACTTAGGGCTGGATCATCTGCTAGATGTCACATGGGGTTTCAATAACATGTCATTGATCTCGTCCATTGTGGAGAGGTGGCAGCCGGACACCAACTCTTTCCACATGCCCTTTGGAGAGATGACGATCACACTTTATTATGTGTGGTAGAAACTGAGGATCCCCATCATTGGTCGTCCGGTTATGGGGGATCCATCAAACACTAAGCTTAAGGAGACGATGGCTACGTTGTTAGATTTTCAAGACGGCGTTGAGCAGATAACAAAGTTCATGTGGCATACGGGTGTTGTTCAGATATGTCCATTATAGAGTGGTGTTCGATCGGGCAGAGGGTACCTATGAAGGAGGCGTGCGGTTGGCTCTACTAAGCGATTGGTACCACCATCTTTGCTAATAAGGGGCATGGATGCATAAGTCCTCTACCGTTCTGGTTAGTCACTCGCATGAGGCGACATATGAAGCTATAGTAGTACACATGGGGAGCAGGTACTCTTGCATGGTTGTATCGCCAGCTGGGGATAGCATCCCGTGCTGACTGTACTAGCATTGCTGGCTCTTTGACCCTTCTCGAGGTAAGTGTTTTAATGTACGTCTAATAAATTTTCATGAATTCACATTAATAGTTGGCATAATTTATTTTTTAAATTTCTGTAGTGCTGGATATATGCATACTTCCCCACTCTTAAACCAGTAGTTAGTGCTGATTGGCGTGATGGGGATGATAGATCGTGGGCTATGAGATGGGTCAGGTTCACCTCCCAGTAGAATAATAAAGATTCACTAGAGAACTACCGTAAGCATCTAGATACACTGACAGCAAGAAATGTAAGTGGTACAACAATTTCAATTTGTATTATTTACATGGTTATTTCTTGTTAATGCTTACGTTTCCTGTGATTCAATGTAGATTGATTGGTTGCCCTACGGTCGTGAGAAGGTGAATGAGAACAAGGGTCGCACTTGGTACAGGGGTACCTCAGTACATGAGCGTGATAAGCCATAAATGTCGGAGCGTTGTCTCTATAAATTTGGGTACGTTCAGTGTATCCCACCTCCCCCTATTAGACCGAACATTAGATCCGAAAACGAGGGAGAAATGGATCCCCCTATAAATGTGTGTACCCTCCATGTATAGTGTGTGGGACACCACACGTGAGTATAGTCCTGCTCCGGGGTTCAGTAAGACACGGGTGATGTTGCCTGCATGTGACGGAGATTATCTGGATTGGTACGTCAAACACACCCATCCAAAGATCCTGAATCCTGACATGTACAACAACACCTTCATTCATCGTCCGGATCCCGCCTTAGTAAGTTGATCTCTTCCTTTGTATAATTTCAATTGATTATAACATTTTATGAATGCTAGGCTAACTTTATAATATTATGTTGCAGCTCATGAGTGAGGCAACTAAGGTTGGTAGGCCTTACTTTCCTGGGAACCGTAGCTAAGACCGGCGTTACTACCGTGAGGAGATGCCATAGGAGGAACAGAGGCAAACTGGATAGGAGATAGATGTGGTCTTCGGTACCATATCTATATGGGATTTATACTATCACCAGTACGACACACCATAGTTTAAGGATATATGTTTTTTTTGCGTTAAGATACAATATGGATGGTTTGTTGACTTTCTACATTTGCTTGACTAAACTATTTGTAGTTATAATTATTCACCTTTCTCCTCTTCTTATTTTTCTTTCTTCGCTCTTTCTTCTCCCCATTCTACGTCTTTGTTGTTCTTCTTCTTCTTTTCGCTTCATATAATCTATTTCATTCATAATGACATCCTGATTACTCTCAAGTTTCATCACTTCCTCCACATCTTCTTCATAAACTTCCTACTTACATCAAACTCCTTCAATCTCTTCCTACGATATAGTATTATCGTTCTGGAACCCTCTTTCAGTTTGAACTGTATATGTAAACAGAGAGAGTTAAGTAAAGTGAGAGTGACAATTACTTTTCCAAAATGTGATTGATTATGATTATTAACTTTTCCTAAAATAAAATGATTAGAAAGATGGGATGTTTTTTTTGTGAAATCGAATTATACTCAAAACAGTTTTCAGAATAAAAAAAAACATGCACATAAACAAGACGTGTAGAAGTGGGGAAACGATCCGAACGAATTTCCTAGAATTCAAACCCCATGCATCATAGAATTGAAAGTGAATATCTAATAATCCAAACATCTACCAAAAATTATAAATTCAGAAAAGTATAACAACACGTTTATTTCACATCCAAACATCTACTAAAATTATAAATCTAGAAAAGTATAACAACACGTTTATTCCACGTCCAAACATATACCAAAGATTATAATTCAGAAAAGTATAACAACATGTTTATTCCACGTCCAAACATCTACCAAAGATTATAAATCTAGAAAAGTATAACAACACGTTTATTCCACGTCCAAACATCTACCAAAGATTATAAATCCAGAAAAGTATAACAACATGTTTATGAACGAAAAAGATTCATTTTTTTCTTTCTTAGTATCTATTTTAATCTTCTATAGAGCTTTTAAATCAGCAAGATTGAATCTTGATGATTGGAGAGCAAACACATAAATCAAGTAGGAAAACGAATCTTGTATTGTCGCTATTGAACTTGTTTAATACAGTCTGCTTTTGGGAGGATATTTCACATGCATCAACATGCTCATAGGAATCGGTACCATATTTTTCTTGCATAAAATCATCCAAAATATCTCCCAAGGGATCCCTTCCAGCACCACCAACGGCCTGTCAGAACAAGTCTATACAGTAAGAAAATATCAACAGATAATACAAAAGAAAGAATGTATCCAATTAATGGATGATCTAGAATATAGTCAGATAGGGTCAAGTACAATGTGTACTTGTAACACCCCGGATTTTCTAACGTTTTATTAGGTTAATTATTTAGCAATATAGGTTGGGTATTAATACGCAGCAGAAATAAACCCTAAATCCGAGGTATTATCCACACTCGCACTAACGAGTGCTAAGGCTTTAACTAATACTCAAATAATCTAAACCATCATTATTGGTAAAAGAAATCCGATAAAGTCATAATAGTCTGTAACAAAAGAGTCTCAAAGTTTATACCAAAATTAACTCAAAGTTTAGACAAAATTATTCATAAGTACTTAGTCTAGCGATGTCGTCGTCCCATCCCTTAAACTCTATGAGGACCTGTGGCAGAAATCCAAACAAACAAACAAAGAGCCACGATAAAGTCAGAAAAACTGAGTAAGCTACCACTTCACTACGTAAAAATCATTTTCTCTTTGAAAACAATTTAACAGTATAGCAATGCATCAACATACCAATCACCTTGACCATGTTATCACATAACCATAAAGTAAACTTTGTAACATATGCTTCATTAATAACTCAATAATACATATCCAGATTAATTAAATTATCTTCCTTGTCCCAACGCGCAGCCAGGACAAAACAACATCTCTCACTCTTGGGTACAACACGCAGCTGTAACCCGGACCCCAACACGCAGCCGGGAATCCAACCTCGCCACTAAATCCTTAAGTGTGCACACCCCCAATAGTACAAAAGACTAATGAGTAGATCTAGGGCTAACTGTGTCCTAATGCGGCCCACAGTATCTCAAACTTATGCGTCCTAATGCGGGCTGCATCTATCTCCTTATCCATGTGTCCTAATACGGCCCACATGTACCATGGTATAATTTCTTTATTCGTTGTTATCATCCAACTTATAATCTCATTAAAATCCACATATACCACAATAATCCAATCATGCCACAACAATCTTGACTAAATAATTGCAATCCCACATAATCATATCATTAACATTTTCTCATCTCTCTTCTTAAAAAAATCCAATTAATCATCACATAATAAACCACGCACACAAATATTCCTAGTAATCATGTTCCCAAAAATAATAATCACTCACAGATAAAAATCACAACCATTACAAAAAGATTTATTTTACGCAGTTAATACAAGTTTAGTGAACACGGTAACTTACCTGGAATCTAGAAACGATTCGCACAACCGAATATACCTTAATTACTGCTCCTCGCTCCCAAATCCGGAGTCTAAATAAAATAACGGGTATTTGTTAGATACCCGAACACTCTAAATCAAACTTTAAATAAATTATTAATAAAACATAATTATATAAATTATAAACATATAAAAAAAATAGCATATTAAGGTACTACTAATAACATTTATAATATTTACATAAATAGTGAGTAGTAGAATAGTGCTGAAAAGAAAATAAAATACATAAAATAAAGAAAACCGGTTTGATGACATCATCGTTGACCTCAGCGGATGATGTCATCGCTGACATCATCAAACCAATTCTGAAATGGTGCCGTGCGTGAGTTTGTATAGTAGATCATTTTGTGGCTTTTGGCTCTGTACGTGTGAATTGACTGAGGATTAGTTTTTTTGTTTTTTTTTGTGAGGGTTGTCTGTACGCATGTCTGAGTGAGTGAGGAGATGAGAGTTTTTTTTTCCTTTGGTTCTCGCAGAGAGGGAGAGAGGCTTCTCTTTTTTTTTCGTATGCATAATAGTAGATGATAGAGAGGGGAGGGGTGACAGTATGTGACTGCAACTTTTTTTTTTCCTTACGTGAGTGAGAGAGAGAAATGATTATACTCCCTCCGTCCCACCTTGACCGTCCTATTTACTATTTGGATATGTCGTTTGACTTCAATTTTTAACATATAAGATAAATTAATTTTGAAAATTTAAGTTTTGCATATGATTCCTTACATGTAAACTATATAATACAAAATTTAGTTTTATAAAATTATTTTACCTATATGTTTAATATTGGGGTGGAAAACGTGCCAAAAGTAAACAGGACACTTATGACGGGACGGAGGTAGTATCTACATATATTTGTGTGTACCCGAGACGAGAGAATGGGAGGTCGGAAGCAGTGCAGTCTGTAGATAGTAGAGAGGCTAGTGTGTACAGAGTATATTTTTGCTTCGGCCAACAAAGTAGCGAGTATGCAAACCGAAAATAAGAGAGGCTAGTCTTCTAATTTTTTTTTTCCTGTTGCTTCCTGTATCAATCGAGTCAGTGCAGCAAAGAGGGAATGGAAAGAACAGATATAGATAGAACACTGAACATACATAAAATTAACCCTTTGTTTATGAGTACGGTCGAGAGCAAGATGGGAGCACAGGCAAATTTTCTCTTTCTGTCCAGCCAGCCGAGGAGGTGAGAGAGTTGGCATATACAGAGAGGGATTTGTTGGGCAGACAAAAAGGAGTAGTGTGTCAGGGATTAAAAGAGGTAGAGAGGAAACTGAAGGAATATGGAATGTGAACTTGTTATAATAAATCAAATTAGTGGGATAAATTATTGGAAACCAAAGGCTAGGAAAAGTGGAAGGTTGCACGTTGTTTAATAAATAAAATAGGAAATACCGAAAGTTAGAATTATTCTTTACATAGTACGAAGAACACCAAAGAATATAACTGATCAATTAAACTGACTCATTTAATATAGTAAAATCAATGGTATCGTTTAAATCATAACATTATTATCGTAACTTCGTTTTTAATAAATAAATTTACCAAATTAACCAGAAAATTATGATTATTATTATTTTTTTACGACATTAAAAATCACAACTAATTTATACTTTAAAAACGGGTTAATTTAATTAAAACGAATTATCTTCATTAAATACTATATAATATGCTCATAAATAATATATACTCGTAAACTACATAATATACTTGCAATCTATATAATATATTTGTAACTTTATAATATACGTGTAAATAATAAAACGTACTTATAAACCATGTAATATACTTACAATTTATGTCATATCTGTAAACTTTATAATATTCGCTTTCTAAAATTTTAGGGGTATTTCAGTACTGCCGACACAATTATGTGTAGGCATTATCATGCATCCATGACAAAGCCAGTACAAGTTCAAAAAAATCAAAATTAGAGACAAAGAAGCTTGTAAATGTCCTAGAATTCAAACCCCATGCATCAGAGCATTGAAAGTGAATAACTATCTAATAATCCAAACATCTACAAAGCGGAACAAACCTAATGTTTATGTCACGAGAACTGAAATATATCAAAATTTAGAAATTCAAAACCTTGAATTCAAGCCCCATGAATCACAGAATCGGAAGTGAATAACTTCTAATAATCCAAACATCTACCAAGTAGAACAAACCTAATGTTTATGTCACGAGAACTGAAATATATCAAAATGTAGAAATTCCTAACAAAAGTACTAGAATTCAAACCCCATGAATCACAGAATCAGAAGTGAATAACTTCTAATAATCCAAACATCTACTAAACGAACTAATATAATGTTTATATCACGAGAACTGAAATATATCAAAATGTAGAAATTCATAATAAAAGTCCTAGAATTCAAACCCCATGAATCACCGAATCAGAAGTGATAACTATCTAATAATCCAAACATCTACCAAGCGGAACAAACATAATGTTTATGTCACGAGAACTGAAATATATCAAAATGTAGAAATTCCTAACCAAAGTCCTAGAATTATTCCATGCATCACGATTATTACTTCTTTTACTTAAATATATATTTTGATTTGTTATGAGGTTTCTTAGATCCCAAATTCACTCAACTATATAACAAAATATTGGAAATACAAAATGTCAAAAAACGTGTCAAATAAAGACACTATATTGTTCAACTAGTGTCAAATAAAGACATTATATTGTTCAACTCGTGTCAACTTAAATCACGAGTTGAGCTAGGTCCTCATTTTATTTGTCACGAGTTGAGCAATGTAGTGATTTAATTTGACACAATTTGAGCAATATATTGTCTTTATTTGACACGTTATTTTGACATTTTAGTAACAAAGAAATGACTGTAAAAATTGTTTCATATATCGATTTTTATTTTTATTTGAAGAAAAACGGGCGTCCCAACACATGCAATGTATTCCGGATACTTTGGCAAAAAAAAATTGTACTGCATTTAGTAAAATCACTATTCATCAAGTATAAGCTTCTTTAATTAAATCATAAATGGATATGAATTAATGAAAAAAAAGCTGCACCTACCCTTTGTTACATATTTACAACGTTAAAATGATTTAAAAATATTTTGTACTATGGTGATTAATAATTTTATATTGCGAATAGCAACATCTACTGGTTAAGTGAGTTTATGCGGTATCAATAAAAGATATGAAAGTAAATCTTAATTTATTTCTAATCAAATTTCACTCTTCAAAAGAAAACTAATAATTGATATATTTTGACATGTTAATTTTTTAAATTTCTTACACCATTCTACTTGTATTTCTATCACAGTAGTTAGTTATACTTGTAACTGTATGCATGTATTGGATCATCTAATATTTATCATCTATATCATAGCGTTGAATCATAGTTAAACTTTAATAGAGAGTTTCGATAAATTTGTATTTTTGTAAATATATATTTATGATCAGTTTTATTTTGAAGATCAGGTATAATTATTCATAAATTAAACTTTTCTGATTTATAATTGATTAAATTTTTATTCTTTCATATCATATAGATGCTGCCAAGTCGTCAATCCAATTAGCAGTTCACTCCCGCTTAATCGATACCCTTAAATGCCAGGTAATGTTGTTAGTAGAATGTAGACTGTAATGTCATCTTAAGTGTTATTGTTATTATATATGTTTCATAGTATTTATGTTTATTTATATAATGACTTTATCTGATGAGAATGCTTTATATTTTTTACAGTGGATGATCACCCTATGGATACCCTGTTGGACAGTTTCTCATGACTGGAGAGGCTGAGCCACAATAGGAGAGATCAAGTAAGCGGGTCACAAGAGGCGGGAAGAAGAAGAGCGATCAGTTAGCTGCACGCGAGACTAAGGCTGGCCCTTCACAACAAATTGAAGAGCCGCAGTTGCCCCACCAGAGGCCAAGAAGCCAAAGAAGAGAGGTCCCACGCGTGCGCTGAAGGCTAACAAGGGCCCTCCTACAAAACTGGTTCAATTCAATGAGTACAACCAACCTCACGACAATTGGAAGAATGACTTCACCACTTACAGTAGTCATTTGGTGAAGACATACTGTAACATAAACCACAGCTGGAAGCAAGTGCCTCAAGCGTTAAAGGATACTATGTTTGAGCGTCTTCAGGTAAATCTCTGTGTTATTAGAATGATGTTATAAAATAATATAATATGTATGTTCTTTTCGCTAACTGACTAATCATGTATGTAGGCTCATTTCTCCGTGGATCCTGCACTTAAAAAGGATGTGTTGTCATCGATGTCGAAATAGTTTCAGGACCACAAAAATAAGTTGGCTGACAAGTTCATTTACAAGATGCCTGCTCCACAAGATCCAATGCTCCAGATCATGATGTTGGCAGTGAAAGGCCACCATGGGAGATTTACGAAGGCATCACCAAAGAGCAATGGATACAATTTGTTGAGCATCATCACACACCGGAGTTCCAGGTGCATTTTATTGTCATACATACATACGTTACGCTTTCTTATGTCCTTTTCGTGTTTAATTTAACTAAACATGATCATATTAATTTATGTAGGCTCTCCGTGAGAAATAGCAAGCAAATGCCATGAAAAATCTGTACTCTCACCACTTAGGTGGAAAACGTATTGCTCAACGGGTACCAGGATGGGAGCAAAAGGGGTATCTGCCCACGGATGGCTCATTGGATACCAGTGGCAGAAGAATGAAAGTCTGGGAGTTAAGCCACATTCCGAAGAACTCGACTCCCGAAATTGAGGATTCCACGAGAGTAGTTATTGCTCAAATGGTAAGTAATGTCATTTCATTTTTAGTGAAAGTGGTCATTTAATTTGTATATGAACTTATGATAAATTAATAACTATATTTGCATGTTGCATTAGGGTGACTTAAGCTCTCAGCTCACCCAAGGAACCTGGACTTCAGAGAGGAATGATGATCCTCTTACACGTGCTTTTGGAAAGAAAGATCATCCAGGTCATGCCATTGGATTTGGTGGGCACGTTGGTATCCGCTAGACATTTGGTGTACCTGGGTCTAGAAAAGCACAAGGGAGGACGATCACTTATGAGGAGCACCTGAGAGTGATCTCTGAAATGGAGCAGAGGATACAATTGGTCGATAAGAGGATCGCTTATGCTATGTCTATGTACTCAGTCATAGAGGTCTAGCAGTCAAGAGGCTTCTCGACCACTAGTTGAGTCACCCATTTAGCAGCAGACTACACCAGTATTGGGAAGTAGTGTCCACTTGGTTGAGCCGTTTCCTCATGCATCTCTAAAGGTTAGACCAACATTTAAATTGAATATATGACAATTAAGATTTTTTCACTTGATCATTAATATCATCATAGAACTAGGATTTCACAATTTTCATCTAAAAAAGTTCCACATAACATTTAGGCACCTACTGAGTGCATGTTGTTTTTACAATCTGGAGATGAAGAGGTCATGGTGGGATGGGATAAACTTTTCCCCTCAACTGCAAATGATATTGTGAATGGTGAACCACTGTGACATTACCATGCACGGGTGCTTCTGGATGACTTTTTTGCAGAGCATGGTGACGTATGTTGACTGGTGCTAGCCCCACAGAGACATACACTATGTTCTGCCCAAACTACCACATTGTAGTGGCCAATTCGATTGATCAAACTCCCTGGAAAGGTAATTACTTTTAATTGTTGCTCTAAACTATTGATGACCAATATCCTTTGCATCCATATACTTAATTATTTAATATCATAGGAAATGAGTCGACCAAAGACTGATAAGAGAAAAGGAAAAAGAAATGCTGCACCTATTCAATCGAAGGCATCCACCAATTTTGTGATTAGACCTGATTTGGTGGAGTAAAGGATATTGGCTGGCTTGTCAACTAATACAAAGATTCTCCACTCATCGTTACTGTTGACGCCACCTCACAATGATTCGATCATTGTGGAAGATCACGAGGGGATATTTCACTATCAAGTTGAAGTAGGAGATACACATCGATTTGAGATATATATGTCTAACTTCACGGAATGTTTCACGAGGGATTGGTTAAACGTGTCGATTATCAAGTCAGCCACCATGTGAGTGACTTCTACCTTTTATAATTTGAATGCATTGATTGGTGATGAATTAGATAATTGAATAAAGAGTAAATAACTAATTATATTGTCTTCATGGTGCAGACATGTGCATAATAAGGCGATCGAAGTCTACAAAGATCACAGTTTTGGATTCCTGTGTCTTGCTATGTGCTGTGAAACCTATCTGACAAATGTCATGCAAGGCCTTATGCAATATCTGACAAATGTCATCTTTGAATGTGTAAACAAGTAATTTATTATGCTACCATATCATCAAGGGTATGCTCTTTGACTATTTTTCTTAGTATACTCTATTTCTAAATTGTGCTAGTTGTTTAATGATTTCAACACCTTGTGTAATCTGTGAATAGTCGACATTGGTCATTGCTTGTGCTGGTGGTGAAGCACCCACAAGTCTTGCAATTTGACTCACTTGGTAGGGGTGTCAAGAGACCGAAGATCACCAACACAATATTGAGGTAAGTTTGTTATCTTAAACACAATTGTTGTTATCACTTAACAATTGTTTCAAAACTTCCTATTGATATTTACAAATGTATTGCTGATGTATATAGTTCCATGAGAGTTGCATTCATGACAATGCAAAAACCATTGAAGAATAACATCCCTTGGAACCTAGTCAAGGTACTCTTAATTGCTAAATTTGTGTGATAATGTCAATACTAGTATATAATTTTCAATATGTGTGTATGTATAGTGTCGGTGCAGCCTGGGGGTTCAGAATGTGGATACTATGTCATGAGATTTATGCATGACATAAGAGCAGCGTCATCCCTTTTATCATAGCACTCGTTAGACAAGGTAACATTCTTTGAAAGTTTTAGTTAAGCTCTTTACATGTTGTTAGACTTGTAGGTTTTAAATTAATGTCCGATTTTTTTCAAGGCTTACAAGGAATTGCTCCAAGGTGGTCAATATGAAGACCCTCGGATAGTTGAGATGCTTAAGGAATGGTCAGAGTTCGTCAGCACAAGTTTAATGAATTGTTAATGATGAAGATGATTTGTGTACTTTTTGGATAATGTAATTGTAATTATGTACATCTGTGGATGGTGTAATGGTAGATTTGAATTGTGATTTGGTTTTTTCTTTGTAATGAAAGTGTTTAAGTGTTTGCATTGATTTGTTAATCTCAATTGAGGCACACTATTGATATTGGGCGCTTGTAGAACTTTATGAATGTGTGCTGGAGCGCCATATGTGGATGCAGCTATATTATAGGTCTCAATGAATCATTTAGTGTGTTGTGGTGAATATATAAGCTATGTTGGGCAGCTCTAAGATAAGAACTGCTGAAATAGATACAAAAGTATGGCCTATCTCGATGGTTCTTAGCTTATAGCCGCCGAGATAGACATATAGTCGGTCCCGAGGTCGGTCCCTAGGGTGGTCAATACCAGAATGTATTCTGGAACAGACCGACCCAGGGACCGACCCTGGTTTAAGGTCAGTCCGTCACAGAAAGCCTTATGGTATTGACCACCCCAGGAACCGACTTTGGGACCGACCCTGTGTCTATCTTGGCGGTTGTAAGCTAAAAACCGCCGAGATAGATGTGGTTAGATGTTGGTTTTGGCAACCACCTATTTCGGCGGTTTGTTGTTACAACCGCCGAGATAGGTATACCTATTTTGGCGGTTGTACAACCGCCAAAATAGGTGTTTAGACCTATTTCAGCAGTGCTCATTTTGGCGGTTTACAACCACCGAAATAGACCCCTTAGAACCGCAGAAATAGGTCATTTTTCTACTAGTGCTTGTATATATATATATGAGTTCCAAATCCAAATAGAGTCAGATCGAAAACACTTTCTGCCACATCCAAAAAATCAAAGAACGAATCACAGAGCATAGAAAAACAGAGTCTCGAGAGAGAGAGGTGGGACGCTAGCTCAAAGCACACAGAACAGTTAATAGACCAATGGATCAGAAGATCCTTGACAACGCGCAAATGGTCCGAAGATCAATGGACCCGTCGGCTCCAAAACAGAACCGCGGGAGAATGGCCATATAACTGAAATAGAAGGACGTCCTACGTAGCATGCTACGGGATAGCTCGACCCATCCACTGTTCAAAAAGCAATAAACTATGTTCCAAAACTGAAACACCACTTTCAGATCAGAAAAGTGTTATTAAGAGTGAATAGCACCACAAAATCTTACATATAATCTTAGGTGAGTATAACACCGCAAACAGAAAGCAAAACAAAAGCCAAACAAACATTTTAGTCAAAATCAGAGGGGTGTTTGGGTGTCCGGACCTGTGTCCAAGCTTGGAAGTCCGGACATAAGTCGAGACTTGAGAACATAGAATTCCAGACCAGTGTCCGGGCTTGAGAAGTCTGGACATAAGTCAAGACTTGAAAACTACATGGTATGGACTTGTGTTTGGGATTGAAAGTCCATACATAAGCCGAGAATTGAAAATACGTGGTCTGGACTTGTGTCTGGGCTAGAAATCCAGACATAAGTCGAGACGTCAAACCCAGACTCGTCCTCGCAGTCTGTTTAGGCTTGTAAAGCCGGACGGAAGTCCGGCCAGACATAATATTTTTGAGAAAACCAAGTGACGTCCGCGCATCCTAACCGGGCATGCATGATTGAACGAATGTCCTGATGGGATGAAAACAAAAGTGGGTTTTCCAGAATCAACGCACCATCAACAAAGATCTTTACTCTAGCAAAATACTTAAGGAATCCAGAACGAAGGGGGTTTGTAGATGAGCAATTCAAAGCAAAAACAAGCAGAAACCCATCAGAAATGAATTCGAACCCTTCAATCAAATCAAGTGAATCACAACCCTAAATCATCCCTATGGGTTAACATACCCATGCTGAATCCATCTACCACCTACTTCAATCGAAGTGCTATAGTTTTTCACCTAACTAGAATAGTGATGCACGCTACCTAACCGACAGAGATTCCCATGCAGAACAATCTAGAGAAATTCAGACAATGGTTGAGAACCTAGTCTAGAAACCAAAAACGAACCAAACCTGAATCGTAGAGAACTAACCAGAAAACACAAAAATAAATTCCTTGCTTCGTAGAGACAATCGACTCATGCACTGAATTCCACAACAAATAGATATGACAATCAATTGAACCAACTGAGAGAGAAGTAGAGAGTGACGCGGAGCAGAAAGTGAAGGATGGGAAGAAAATAAAACAACTACTCCCACTTACCTTCCTAATTAATTAGTAATATGAAATAGCTTTGGGCTCTGTATATAAGTAGCCCACTAACCCTCGGATCTAAAATAAATGGCCCACTGAATTAAACCACAACTGAATCTTATAACCAGCTCTACAAAAAGGAGGGAAAAAATCGAACAACTGTTGTGCAAAAACTATATAACAAGGTATATAAATAAATGCAAGGAATAGGCAAGTGCACCTAATCGGTGTAGTACAACAAGTGTCGTATCCACAAGGAAATTGGTCCTAACTTCCTAGTCTCGGTACTTAGTAATTGAAATGAAAACAGTAAATTGGGGTTTAGCCGGCGGCAAGCTTGATTGTGTTGGTTGAGTAATTGCAAGAACAACAAATAAACTAAAGGTGATAGTTTAATGGATTGGATGGAGAAGTACTTTGGGAATTTGGCAATCATCCAAACTACCTAGATATGCTAGCAACTCTTCCTATACCATAGTTGTCTTTTAGAACAATGATAATAACCCTCTAAACCAAAGATGAGTTAATTCTTACTTAGTTAATTTTAGCCTTCAAAATCAATTAGGGCTAAACTCACTAAGTAGTACTAAGCAAGTTCTAAAACAAAGCCCCAAACTATACTCACTAATCCTAGGAGCGTAAATCAAGAGTTCTCTCTCAATTTGGTCACAAACCCTAACTCGAAACCAATTTGTAGATAGGGTTCACCACAAATTCACTCAAGAGATCAATTTAAGAACATTGAATGATAATTAAAAGAGAAACAACTATATTAAGGCATAATCAAGATTCACAAGCACATTCTAGGTTTTGGGGTCAAAAACTCATCCCAAAGCACAATAGAGTACTACTCAAGCATGGAGGAAAGAAAAACTAGAAAAGAGTAAGAAGAAGCCATTGTTGGATCTTGGAAGCTTTGGAGAAGGTGAGCTCTTCCTTCTTCTCTTCTTCCTCTTCTTTCTCCTCTTTGTCATTTTCTCTCTCCTCTTGTGTGTGTGGAAGTATGGAATGGAAGGAATGAGCCAAACCCCCTCTTTTCCCCCTCTTTAAAACAACTTACTGGGCAAAAATCCCGTCCGGACCGCCCCACAGGGGCGGTCCACACCAGAGACAATTCCAGCGTCCGGAATTAACCGGACCTGCATCGAAATCATCCCATTTGACCCCTCGTCTTGGACACACTCCTCGGGACATTAAAGCTCGGCCTCAAAGTCTTGAGAGTCTCCCAAAAATCATTGCTCAAGTGAGCTTTTACCTATATTTTAATCAAAACTGTATGAGTTCACCTATATTAACAAAATGCTCTATAAAGTGGTGAAATAGATCAATAGTTGCACTAAATAAAGGTAAATAAAGACCTTATAATTACATCATTTCACCACTTATCAACTCCCCCACACTTATCTATTTGCTTGTCCTCAAACAAAATTAGGAACCACAATAAGGAGGAATATTTAAAGCAAGCAAGTGTTCAAATGAATTCTTGAATTGTTGTGAACAAAAAGGGTGGAAAAATTCGTGAGGAGTGTAACCAACCTAATTATGGTGACATGGGTGTGCTTAAGGCAAATAAAAAAGATAGAGTTTCGGGGTATGATCCGGAGTGCTTCAAAGTTATATAGATTAGGTGACTTGAAGAACTTTTACCATGGTCAACTTCTCTCCAGAATGGGCATTAAGGATAAAACAAATGGAAAAATAGATGACTGCATTCGTTTCACATTTGTATAGGAGATGATGAGAAGAATTCGGGCATTTTAGCCTTTGCATTACAGAACACTCAACTCTCATTTTGTTGGTTACCAATGGTGTCTCACAAGTCCCTTTTTAGATTTTCACAAAGAAGCTCCCCTTAGCAATCTCTAAAAGAGAAGATAGAAGGAACCCCTAAGCAATAAAAATTCACCAAGGTAAGGTCATATGGTTGCACCGCATTTGCATGCTCCTCAAGAAAGAATTTTTGAAAAATATTGTGAAGAAATCCAAAACTTCATGAGAAAACTTGCTTCCTAAAATATAACTCCTAAATGGAAACAAATGACAAGTATGTGAAGTCGAGCAGTGCACAAAAAGAAAAGGTCGGTTCCCCCACACTTGAATTGGACAATGTCCTCATTGTTCGACACTAAAATCGGGGAGAAATAAAGAGGACCTTTTCGAAGCACATAACATAGAGTTAACAAAAGTGTAATACATTGTAAAGTGGTTAAAGAGTTAGAGAACTAATACTCCCCTAAGAAGGTTGAGTTGTTGGCGGGTTTCCCCCACACTTGCTGGTGTCCGGGGTCGTTGAGGCGCTAGATTCGACAGAGAGAGCCGAAAATAGGAAGAATTCGCAAGAGGTTCTTTTGAATTGTTCCAAACTCAATATTGGGGTGTATTTGGTCCGGAATGGTATATATCTACAATGCACAATCAAAAGCAGCTAGGCGCAAAAATGGATTCCGAAGAATACGCAAAGAGCCCATGGTTAGAGTGCAAAAGGTGACTCATAAGTGAGTCCAATATCAGGATGGGTTCACAGTGTTATAATAGAAACTGACAGTGTAGATAGAGTACAAAAAAGCATAACTAAAGAAAGAGTAAAGGACAATAACATAAACAATCTCCAGAAGTACACAACAAGTTTCAAGAAATGAAACTCCAAGCATCCGACACCAGGAGCAGACTATGGGGCTGGTGGTCCACCTCGCTCAAGCATGTGGCACAGCTCCTCATACTGGGCTGCCAACTCCTCCACGCGTCGCTGGTGGGCCTCGAATTCCTCCCGGGAGACCATGGGAGGCGGTGGAGCCGGTAGGGCTGGGAGCGGGGCAAGTGCAGTAGAGTGCGTGGAGCGTGAAGAGGAGCCGGATGATGACTCGGCGCTGTTGGCTGGCTACACCTTCTCCCAACCACCTAGAGCGCGGCGAAACCCCATCCGCTGGAGGGCAGCATGTCCAATAGGAGCCGTGGGAGGCTCAGGGATCGCGTCCCCAACGTCGACTCCGCACTCAAGGAACTGAGTGTGGAGGAAATGAGGGTAGCCGAGGTGCTGGGTATCCCGCTTCGCGACCATGTGGCAGAGGTGGTCAAACATTAGCCTTGAGATAGAGAATGGCTTGTCCGGATTCGGGGTTGTGATGTTGTTGAGGAGGAAACAGTCCATTGCATTTATATCCTTACTGTCCCGGGGTAGGATGTTGTAATGGATCAGAGCAAGGATGACGCGCTGACCGGTGTCCTGGATCATATTCGGGGTCATCGTGACCCGGGACACTGTGCCCGACTGGTTCTTCTTGCGGCGCGTGGTCGGGAGAGTGGCGAGGAACTGCTGGCGGTGGCTCTGGAGGTAGCTGTCGGGGAGGTAGTTTGTGCTGTCGTAATCCTCCGGAGGTATATCCAAGGCCTCAATGAAGGTCTACCGAGTGATCTCGATCTTTCTACCTCCGACATACGAGATGATTTGGAGACGCCCTCCACAGCCGCTTTCGCATAGAACTGTCGTACGAGGTCAGGGTAAAACTCACCACCCATCGTCAAGAAGCGACCCCATCCGAAAAAGTCAAAGAGGGACTGAAGGTCGAGGTCCTTGATGATGGACGGGTCCACTTGACGCTCCGGGACGAACTCTCGGCGGGGTCCATTATGGAACCAATGCTTGGCCTCTTCAGTGATGAAGATGTCGTCTATCAGTCGGGTTCCGAAGGGAAGATTGGCCATGCCACGGCGGAAGTAAGCGCGGTCACGAGGAGGCATTGTCTGAAACCAAAGACAAGAAAAGAAAAACAAGGAAAGAAAAACAAAATACAAAACAACAAAGGAGAGTTAAAGAACGATAAGAAAAGAGAAATGCAAAGGAAGGTTATAGACATATTCATGAAGTGCAGGTGAAAAAGAAAGACATTAAAAATGGCACAAAAATTCACAAAAATTTTGGCATGATCTCCCCCGTTTTCCTATGTTTGCCCGGTTCTAAGAACCTCCACAACCGTACCCGAACAGTTAGCATTAAGATATTCAACCAGCCCAATGATACAATGCAGTCAAGTAGTTCAAAACGCACCAACCAATTCAACAAGTGATCAAGGTAAACACATTGTGAGGTATCCAAATTCCGAACCTCAATAGTGCATTATCTGAAAAATTTGACCAATCAAGTGCCCACTATCATCCAAAAAGTCCCAACGAGCCAGTGCACGATTTAAGGGAAAGTAAACAATGCAAAATAAGGCATTATCGAATTTAGACCATTAACCAATAAAATCATGCTAAAACCACCAAGTCACCTCATTTGCAAGCTCAAATCACACACACAACCGATAAATAATCATCTAACACAATCCAAATCCACAAATTTGCAAAAATCTCAATTTGACACCTAAGGCCCCGTTTGGTTCAACCTAATTCTACCCCAAAGTGCAAGTTGCTCAAAAATATCAAAAATTGACAAAATAAAGTTAGAGTCACATACCTTAGTGTTTAGATGAGGAAATTAAGCAAAAATTTGACAAATGCAGGCTAAAATCGGTGGAAACCGATTTGGGGATAATTTGGGGGTTTAGGGATTTGAAGTGGAGATTGGGGGCTGGCGCACGGTGGCGGGGCACGGTGGAGTGACGTCGGTGGCGGCCGGAGTGCGCGGGTGGTCGGCGGTCGGCTGGTGCTGGCGTGGAGTGGGCTGGGCGGTGGAGTAGTGGCGTGCGCAGGGTGATAGGGAACGGGGGAGAGGAGTATCGGGTGCGGGTTCTTCTTGACAAGTCGACAGGGACGATGGGGAATCAAAGAATGAAGGAAAGAAAGAAAGAAAAGAAAGAAAGAATTAAAACGCTGCATTCAGGGATTTTTTTTTTCAAAATTTCCGACGAGACCGCCCCACAGGGGAGGTCCACAGGGGCGGTCCCCAACAGAGAGCAGATTGTTTCAAAATTTCGGCTGGACCACCCCACAGGGGAGGTCCGAAAGGGCGGTCCGCAACAGAGAGCAACATATCGGTGAAAATCGACGGGACCGCCCCACAGGGGCGGTCCATAACAGAGAGCAAAATTTCGGTGAAATTCAAGACCAACCGCCCCACAGGGGCGGTCCGCACCAGAAACCAAATTTTTCATTTTTCTTGCACCTCAAATCATCCAAATTCACACTCAAAGTCCCAAAATCACAAAACATCAGTAAAAACTAAACACAAGCACCAAAAACTCAAGCAAAAGCAATAATGAAAACTAACAAGTTAGAACACTTAAACGGGCAAGGAAATAAATCCGGGTTGCCTCCCGAAAAGCCGCCCTTCTTTTAAGGTCTTTAGCTAGACCATAGTAAGGTTTAGATGAAACATGGTTCCCTAAGGAAGATAGGACGAGCTTCTACCCGTTGGATGTCACCGCCCATGTAATGCTTGAGCCTCGAACCATTAACCATGAAGGTTCCGCCTTTCGTGTTCTTTAACTCCACATCACCATACAGGGTCACCTTAGTGATAGAGAAAGGCCCGGCCCAATGAGATTTGAGCTTACCCGAGAATAGCTTTATCCGAGAGTTGTAGAGTAAGACCCGATCTCCCTCATGGAATTCTCTCTTGAGGATCATTTTATCATGCCATCTCTTTGTCTTCTCTTTATAGATCTGGTTGTTCTCATAAGCTTCTTCCCGAATTTCTTCTAACTCTGTCAGCTGAAACTTTCTCTTTTCTCCGGCACTCTTGAGGTCGTAATTGAGTGCTTTCACAGCCCAATATGATTTATGTGCAAGTTCAACCAGTAGGTGATAATCTTTCCCGTAGACAAGACGGTAGGGGGACATACCAATGGGAGTCTTGTAGGCTGTTCGGTATGCCCATAGTGCATCGTCAAGCTTTAGTGACCAATCCTTTCTTGAAGAATTTACCGTTTTCTACAAGATCCATTTCAGCTCTCTATTGGTGACCTCGGCTTGTCCGTTAGTTTGGGGGTGGTAAGGTAGAGCGGCCTTATGTCTTACTCCATAGTTCTCCATTAAAGCTTCGAATTGCTTGTTGCAGAAGTGAGAACCCCCGTCACTAAGGATTGCTCTAGGCACTTCAAACCTTGTAAAGATATTCTTTCTTAGGAACTTGGTCACCACCTTAGCATCATTTGTGGGAGAGGCAACGACTTCCACCCACTTGGTCACATAGTCCACAGCCACAAGGATGAAGAGATTTGAGCAGGAGGAAGGGAAGGGTCCCAGGAAATCTATGCCCCACAAGTCAAATAGTTCAACCTCTAGCATCACGTTAAGAGGCATTTCGTGTTTTCGGGAGATGTTTCCCATCATTTGACAGTGGTCACAGGAAGCAACAAAGTTATGGAAATCTTTGGGTAAGGTTTTCCAGAAGAAACCTGCTTGTAGAACTTTTGCTGCGGTCCTTGTCGGCCCATGATGCTCTCCCACTTCAAGAGAGTGGCAATGGGTGAGAATGTCTTGCACTTCACTCAGGGGCACACATCTCCTTATCACCCCATCAGTACAAGTCTTAAAGAGCTAAGGATCATCCCAAAAGTAGTACCTCGAATCAGCGAAGAATTTCTTCCTCTGCTGGTAGGTCAAGTTATGGGGCACCACTCCTCTTGCCAAGTAGTTTGCAAGATCAGCATACCAAGGATCCTCCGCTTCTTTGATCATGAAAACAGTTTCATCCGGAAAGAACTCATTTATGGGCACACCTTCATCGGGAACTTCCATGCGGGAGAGGTGGTCGGCCACCACATTTTGCACACCCGGTTTGTCTCTAATTTCGATCTCAAACTCTTGTAGCAACAAAATCCATCTTAACAACCTTGCTTTGGCATCCTCTTTGGTAAACAAATATTTCAAGGCTGAGTGGTCCGTATGCACAATCATCCTACTTCCCTAGAGGTAAGAGCGGAACTTATCTAATGCAGAAACAACCGCTAGAAGCTCCTTCTCAGTTGTGGCATAGTTTTTCTGAGCATCGTTGAGTGTCTTTCTTACATAGTAGATAGTTCTCAGAATCTTCTCCCTTTTCTGACATAGGGCTGCCCCCACGGCATATTCGCTTGCATCACACATTATTTCAAAAGGGAGGCTCCAATCCGGTGATACAACTCTCGGGGCTGAGATAAGGCACTTCTTGAGAGTGTTGAAGGCCTTCAGACATTCTTCAGTGAATTCAAATTTTGCATCTTTGGCTAAGAGATCACACAGAGGTTTAGAGATTTTGGAGAAGTTCTTGATAAACCTTCTGTAGAACCCGGCATGGCCAAGGAAGCTTCTAATGTCTTTAACCGAGGTGGGTGGTGGTAGCTTCTCGATAACTTCGACCTTGGCCCGGTCAACTTCAATCCCATTGGAGGAGATCTTGTGCCCGAGGACGATCCCTTCTCTCACCATGAAATGACATTTCTCCCAATTGAGTACTAGATTGGTTTCCTCACATCGGGAGAGAATGGCGTCCAAGTTCTCTAGGCAAGAGTCGAAATTGAGCCCAAAGACCGAGAAATCATTCATGAATACTTCCATGCTTTTTTCGATAAAGTCGAAGAAGATGGCCATCATACACCTTTGGAATGTTGCGGGAGCATTGCATAATCCGAAAGGCATTCTTCTATATGCGAATGTTCCATAAGGGCATGTGAATGTGGTCTTCTCTTGATCTTCCGGGGCTATAGGGATTTGGAAGTACCCTGAGTAGCCATCAAGAAAGCAATAAAAGTCTTGCCCGGCTAACCTCTCTAGCATTTGGTCGATGAAGGGCAAGGGAAAGTGATCTTTCCTTGTAGCCGTGTTCAACTTCTGGTAGTCGATGCACACTCTCCAACCGGTTGTTGTTCTTTGGGGAACCAGCTCACCCTTTTCTGAAATACCCCAAACCTTGATATGTGGTTTAAATATCAAGCTATGGTATGTAAAGGCTAAAAAGTGCCTTAGTAACATCAGTGAACAATTTAGACCATAATAAATGCAATAAAGCATTAAGAGACAGTTTGAGCAAAAACATGCTCTAAGCTATGAGTGAACTTGGTTAGGACCCAAAGAGCCTACCAAGACTTGATAACATTTAATTATGATTTGATAGGGCTAAATAAGTCCTTAGGAAACTTTGGTGGACAGTTAAACCAAATAAAACACAAGAAAATACCTTAAAGTCAATATGAGCAAAAATGTGCTCTAAGCTTGGGATAAATGTGTATAAACCTAATGGTCATACCTATACTTTATAAATATGTTAATGAACATATTAAATCAATTACCAAAGAAAACCAAGCTTGAAAACAAGTTAAAACACAAAATGTGCTTTAAGGAGTCTTAAAGCACGTTTTTGAAAAATTGTCTTGTAAATGAGTTTGAATGGCTAAATGTCCATCATTACTCTTTAATTAACATGTGTACTATATAGTATCACATTTGGAAGTCTATATCAATGGGAAATCAAATTTTCACTTCTATGTGCCTTGTTTTGTGAATAGTGATTTTTATAAGCTAGTTTGTAACACATAATGTTATAAGTAATTAAATTGGTCAACAAAGACTAAAACACCCTCATTATAATAAAGGGGGCCGGTTTCTTTAGTGTGGTGACTCACCACTCACTTGTTAACTTGTTAAAGAAATAAAGATGAATATAGTTACTATTTGCTTTATAAACACAAATATCTTCTAAAAAGCAAACTTATCTCATTTCTCTCATTCCTCTCTTCATTTCACACGGCTCCACTCTCTTCAACCTCTCTTCTTGCTGTTCTCTCACGTTAAAACAGCACCACCACCATGGAAGTCCACCTTTGATCTCTTGTAAAATCTAGCTCACTTATCCAAATCAAAAACAAACACCACCATTCTCTTCCTCTCATCAAGCTCTTCATTCCTATCTTCTCAAAACTTCAAAAGCCCCATTTCGGTGCCATGGAGTTCCACCATTGAAGGAGCTTGAGCTTGTGTTTCTACACATTATTACTCTCCGTTGCTTCTAGGTAAGGAATCTCAAAGAAAAATCAAGTTTCCTCCATGTTTTGTGTGTGACCGAAAATATTCATTGATGGAGCTCCTTGTGTTGCTTTGTTCTAGCTCCATTTGGATCTTTCAAGGACTAGGTGGAGTCCTCTCTTCATAGATATTCAAACACCCTTCAAAGACTAAGGTAAAACAACTACATTAATGTTTTGAAATAATGTAAACCTAGGGTTTACAATGAGATGGAGCTTAAAGCTTGAATACTCATTATGTTGTTTGTATAATGTTTATTAGTTGGCAAGGAACCAAATGCCTTACCGGTTTTGTAAGGAAACAAGAAAGAAATTTGGGAGAAAAGAGGTAAATATGCTATCTCAACGTGGTTTAATGCATTAGGAGAAATGAGCTTATAATGCTTGTTAAAACTACCTAAAGAGCAAATGGTGAATGACCTAGTAAAGTGTTCTCAAGGAGACTAGTAAAGGAACATATGTCTTGGTGTGTGTAATTGCAGGTCAAAGGCTTATATATTGTGGAAATTCAGTGTTTAAGTTTAATGTTATTTAAGGGCCTAAGAGCCAAGCAATTTAAGTTTATGCACTATATTGTGATGTAGTGTAGTTAAAGGCTTAGTTGTGTGTAAAGGGCATTTCTTGTAAAGATGAATGTCTTGAATGGTTAAAGGATGAAAAACAATATGTTTGTGTGTAAGGAATGTGTATTAAGTGATTAAGTGTTCTTGGTTGTCTAAAGGTGAAAACCTAAGTGTTTGGGTGTGAGAGTTTACAAGAGAGGCTATGGCAAAATTTAATTGATAAACAAAGGAGTTTATGTGATGAAATGAGATTTTAAGACCTAGAAGGTACTAGGAACTTGTTAAGTGTTAAGATGGTGGAAGAAGGTGAATCATGGTGTTCTTAGGTGTTAAGGTGCCATGGGCATTGTCTTGGAGGATTTAGAACTCAAATGGTGTTTTGAACACACCAAGGAATTGTTATGTGAAGTGTTAAGTCTTGTTCAAGATTTGGTAAACAAAGGAAAAGAAATGCCTAGTGAAGGTCTAAGTGAAACTTGTGGAAATTATAAGCAATTGTGCAAAGGAGGTGTATGAGAAATAATGCTTTGGAGTGGTGGTAATGTTTGTGAGACAACACTTTGGTTAGTTGAGGTAGTAGGCATGATATACCACTTAGAAATCTAAGAAAATGTTATAAGTGCTAGGAATTGTTGTAAGAAATTGAGTAACCAGTTAGTGATGATTTAGGAAAGTTTAGTGCTTGTTTTAAGGTGTTTAAACATGTAGGAAACATGTGGAAAGTTTATGGAATGATTAGGTAAGGTTTAAGGTTGGTTTAGGGGTTGAAAATGATGTTTTGACAAGTTAATAACATGGTCCGGGACCTAGCCCTTGTATAGGTACCCGGACCACCCCTTAAAAAGAGCCGAGAGTGAAGTTTAGAAGTGGTCCGGGTCCTTAGTCCAGGACCAAGACCCGGACCAAGGGTAAAATAAGGCCGAGAGTACATTCTACAAGTGGTCCGGGACCTTGGGTCCGGACCAAGTCCCGGACCAGGTCAAAAGTGTTGCAAAATCTGTTTTAAAGGCTTCTAATCATGGGGAATTGAATGGTAATGGTTTTAGGTGAGGTTTAGGCCTTGTTTGGTGGCATATAAAGGCCTTAAAATGTGTAAACAAGTGTTGGGTTTGATGTGAGAGTTGTAAACTTAATATCACAAGAGTAAGTTAAGTGTAACGGGAATGACGGGGTAAACTATGGGCACTTTAAACGTTAAGCAAACATGTTACCCCAATATTAATAAAAGTAATTGTGATGTTACCAGTTGTACGGGATTTGTTCGAGGAACCTAAAAGGACATGATATGTGGACCGTGGCGACAGGTATGGTTTTCTTGCAACCTGTGTCCTACGGATTACACCGGCTTGTATGCCAATGTGTTTTTCTGTATGTTTGCCACGTTGTAAGATAAAACATGTAATGAGTTTACAGTAATTCATATATGTGGCGTGTTCAACTCCGATACCATTTAACCTCGGCAGTGTTAACCTTAGTTAACTGAGTCTGGATCACATGGGAGTTCGGTATTCGGAGTAAACGACCCAAACCATGGGACGTACTAACCACGGCTATGCGTGTGTTAAATGTGTGATATGTGTATGTGAATGTAGGGATCTCCCTTGTGTGTCTAACACAGTTGTAATACTGTATATGTGTAGATGTGATAGACTCCATAGTGGGGTTCTAACTAATATCTAAAGTAAGTATGTACTAACAGTAGTGAGGAATCCGGTTTGGCCGGTCGCGCGTTGTTTGGGAGAGGGTATCCTTCATAGCCTTACCCTTCTCTTTGTTATGGTTGTTTCCCTCACGGGTTATGATCTCCCATTAGCTTACTCCAAAGCTTAGCTATTCTGACTTATGATCGGTTTAGGGGGAACATGTGTTTGTGTGGTGTGTTCGGGCCTCCAAACCCGAACCGCCTTAACTTAAGTTACTCGTCCGACTATTAGGACGGTAATGAGTGTTGTTGTTATTGTATAACGAGCTTACCATAAGAGTGACACCATTCTCTAGGCTCACCAGTGAATTAACTATGTTTGGGTTGGTTCCTAAGAGGACCGTTCCTGTTATGTTATGTGATGTTGTTGTAATGCAATTCCTATTGCGATGTTTCCATGTGCACGTCGAAACGTGAAAAGTGTTGTTATGTTTGTTATGTGAGGAATGTTATATGGTGTAATATATGGAGTGTGTGGATCATGGAAATGAATCCCAGTTTGTGATAAGAGGCGTCTAAGGATAACCCGATTTAAGGGTATGTGTCGTCTATTAAGGAAGTAGCTCCATTAGGGGAGGAACACTCTAGGGATGATGAATACCATGAGTGACTTATTAAGTAAGGATATATTATCCGTTTGTTGAGCCCGTTGAGGCGAATGTTATGTGGTGTGTATTCACTGTTACATGCACGATTTAAATATAATCAACCGCATGCTAAGACGACAAGTAGTTGTGCGTGGCCCGGTAGCATGTGGGCTGCGGGATTACCATACCAGCAAAGGTGCTGAGCCCCTTGGGGGCCACCCTTTCTTTTCTTTTCCTATTTCAGGTACAAGAAGCTGGAAGCCGTTCGAGAGTAGGACGGGTAGTCATTGTACATGGGTAATTGTTTATGTTGTATATATACAGTAGGTGTAGTAAGACCGAAATTGTTATCCGCATTAGTTATGAACTCGGTATAGTTGGAAGGTGTTGTTGTTGTTGAGTTAATGGAAGGTATAGTAATGTGTAGTCGCTCAGGAATTGAGAATCAGTGTAGCCCATACAATGTGTATGTATTAGCCTTGTTAGCCATGTGGGTGGCTAACGGCGTGTAACACCAACGAGTTAAGTAATGTGACGAGGTTGTTATTCCGCTGCAGTTTATTGTAAGTGTGTTAATGTTGGATGGGGTGTTACATTTTCATTCGACACCACCGTGATTCCTCCTTTCTTTGGTACCACCTGGGTCGGGCTCACCCATTGACTATCGGATATGGGGTAGTTGATCCCGGAGTCGAGTAGCTTTAGGACCTCCTTTTTAACTACCTCCTTCATATTCGGGTTGAGCCGCCTTTGAGGTTGAACGAGTGGCTTGTAGTTGTCCTCCATGAAGATTCGATGAGTACAGAAGTGGAGATTGATACCCTTTATATCGGAGATTGACCAACCAATTTCCCCTTGTGGTTTCGAAGCACCTTCAACAAACTGTCCTCTTCTGCATCTGTGAGGGAGGAGGAGATAATGACAGGTAGATCACAAGGTTCAGTCAGATAAACAAATTTTAAATGAGAAGGTAGAAGTTTCATCTCCACAGTGGGAGGCTTCTCGACCGAAGGAGATATTCTTTGCTCGCTTCTCTCCAGTGGTTCCGGTGGTGGGTAGTGCGTTCTGAAGTATCTTGGAGCTCTATCCAAAGCAGCTACCAATTCATTCACCTCCGGATCCATCTCCTGTTCATCATCAGACTCAAGCAAAGCAAAACTCAAAGCATCATAATTAGAGTGAGGGGTGGATTATTTTACAAAATGGATTCGACAACATCTATTGCAAAAATAGCTTCCGCATGCGTGGGTCTTTTCACTATCTTAGACATGTCAAACTCAAGATTTTCATCATGAAGACGCAAAATAATCTTCCCTTTCTCCACATCTATCAAGGTCCTAGCAGTTCTTAAAAATGGACGGCCTAAAATCAAAGGGACATTGACATCTTCTTCCATATCAATCACTATGAAATCAGCGGGAAAAACAAAGGTTCCCACAGTCACTACCAAGTCCTCAACTTTTCCTTTCGGAAACACTAGAGACCTATCAGCGAGTTGCAATTGTACAGTAGTAGGTGTGCACTCACCAATCCCAAGCTTATTAAAAATTGAAAGTGGCATGAGATTTATACTAGCTCCTAAATCACATAGACCACTACCACAATTAAAATCACCAATAGAACAAGGGATGATAGGCAAACCAAGGTCTCCAAGCTTTGGAGGAGGGTGTCTTAGTAGGACAGCTGAAATTTCTTCAGTGAGATGCACCGTTTCAGCTTCTAGCAAAGATCTCTTGTTTGTGAGAATGTCTTTCATGAACTTTGCATAGATGGGCATCTGTTTCAAATCATCAGCAAAAGAAATGTTAATTGTCAATTTCTTGAAAATACTTAAAAACTTCTCAAATTGCTCATCTAAATTCTTTTCTTTGAGCCTATTCGGGAAAGGAAGTGGAGGGAGATGTTTAGCAAGAGTGGAAGAGATAGGTAATTCAGGAGACTCCTTCTCCTTGGAAATACTTTTCTGTGGAGATTGGACTTCCTCAAGTATCTCTTGGTCCTCCTTTTGATTTTCTTGATTTTGCTTCTCTTGGTCATCAATTTCATCTTGGGGAGAGGGTTCTTCTAGGATCCTACCGCTTCTCAAAGTAACCGCCTTAGCTTGTTCTCGTGGGTTAGGCTTCGGTTGACTTAGGAAGGTGCCTGGCTGTCTCTGAGCAAGTTGTTCTGAGATTTGATCAACTTGAGTTTTAAGGCTCTGATTAAATGTCATCTGGTTGGCATTGAAAGCCTCTTGCTCGGTGAACTTAGATTGGGCGGTAGTCATGAAGTTCATCGTCATATTTTGCATGTTTTGCATCATGGCTTCCATCCTAGCCAAGTTACCATCAGAAGAGGAGGAGGATGGTTGTTGTTTGAATCCCGGCGGGCCACCTTGAGGTTTATAACCCATTTGAGAATTGTTTGCTTGGTGTGGCCCTTGAGGTTTATAACCCATCAAGTTGTTGGAAATATTATTCGGTCCTCCTTGGGTGGAATCATTGTTCCTCCATGAGAAATTAGGATGATTTCTCCATGGGATATTGTTGTTGTTATAGTTGTAGCCGGGGCGGTTGCTAACAAAGTTAACATCTTCTTGTTCCTCGATGTAACTTCTTCCTTCGCAAAAATGGGTCTCATGGGGACCCGCACATATAGCACACCCCTCTGTGGCTGAAGTGGAAGATGTTGAAGCTATAGATTTTGTATTTTCTTTTTGGGATGTAGCAAGCTTCTCCACCATCTTTGTGAGTGAGGATATTTGGGCGGAAAGGTGATCGGATGGTTCGACATGAAGTAGACCGGCCGCTCTTGGAGTTCTTCCCTTATTTCTAGCCCATTGCCTCGTGTTGCTAGTCATTGTCTCAAGAAGTTCCATTCCTTCTTGAGGAGACTTGGTCATGAAGCTACCTCTCGCGGATGAATTCACAAGCAAACGGTTCCCATCAAGCCCATTAAAGAAAGATAGGCATAACGATTGATCATCCAACCCATGGTGGGAGCAATTCATTAACATTTCCTTGAACCAGTCCCAAGCATCGTACAAGGTTTCTCCGGGCTCTTGGTAGAATGTATTAATCTCTCCAATCAGTTGCCTCGTCCTACTAGTCGGGTAGTATTTTGCAAGGAACTTTTGAGCCATTTGTGCCCATGTTTGGATCGATCGGGAAGGTAAGTTTCTAAACCATCTCGATGTGGAGTCGGATAAGGAATGGGGGAAGAGCTGCAACCGGATTCTCTCATTTACCGTACCAGTTTTCCCGAAGGAATTACAAAAGTCGAGGAAGAGACTTAGATGGTTCGTAGCGTCATCCGGATTTGCTCCACTGAACTTTCCTAAGTCCCGGACTGTGGTAATGAAATGAGTCTTGAAGACCCATTGTCTCGCTTCCTCCGGTGTCAACACTGGGAGGACTATAGCCGAAGGCCTCCCTTCGGTATTCTGCTGGTGGTAATCAGAGAGGGCTCGGGGTTACTGCTGCCCATTATCCTCAATTTCTGGGTGCTCTAGATCCGCCATGTTTAAATCTCTTATGCGTCTTCTCAAAGTGCGCTCAAGTTCGGATCTCAGGCTAGCAAGCGGGGAGCCACTAGACCGAGTGCTTGGCATACACAGAAGGAGCACAAGGTACCTAATCAATCACAAGAACAACCAGCACTACAACTTAGCAACAGAAAATATAAACAAAGATAGAATAAAACAACAAAAATGAAAACACAATCATAGAAAACAAAACGCTAAACTTAAACAAAAACAAAAACAAAAATACCAAAACTAGGGAAATTGATGGAATCAATTTCCCCGGCAACGGCGCCAAAAACTTGTTGTGTAAAAACTATATAACAAGGTATATAAATAAATGCAAGGAATAGGCAAGTGCACCTAATCAGTGTAGTACAACAAGTGTCGTATCCATAAGGAAATTGGTCCTTAGTCTCGGTACTTAGTAATTGAAATGAAAACAGTAAATTGGGGTTTAGCCGGCGGCAAGCTTGATTGTGTTGGCTGAGTAATTGCAAGAACAACAAATAAACTAAAGGTGATAGTTTAATGGATTGGATGGAGAAGTACTTTGGGAATTTGGCAATCACCCAAACTACCTAGATATGCTAGCAACTCTTCCTATGCCATAGTTGTCTTTTAGAATAATGATAATAACCCTCTAAACCAAAGATGAGTTAATTCTTACTTAGTTAATTTTAGCCTTCAAAATCAATTAGGGCTAAACTCACTAAGTAGCACTAAGCAAGTTCTAGAACTGAAATACCCCAAACCTTGATATGTGGTTTAAATATCAAATTATGGTATGTAAAGGCTAAAAAGTGCCTTAGAAACATCAGTGGACAATTTAAAACATAGTAAAGTGCAATAAAGCACTAAGACACAGTTTGAGCAAAAACATGCTCTAAGCTATGAGTGAACTTGGTTAGGACCCAAAGAGCCTACCAAGACTTGATAACATTTAATTATGATTTAATAAGGCTAAACAAGTCCTTAGGAAACTTTGGTAGACAATGAAACCAAACAGAACACAAGGTAATACCTTTAAGTCAATATGAGCAAAAATGTGCTCTAAGCTTGGGATAAATGTGTAAAAGACCTAATGGTCATACCTATACCTTATTTATATGTTAATGAACATATTAAGTAATTACTAAAGAAAACCAAGCTTGAAAACAAGTTAAAACACAAAATGTGCTTTAAGGAGTCTTAAAGCACGTTTTTGAAAATTGTCTTGTAAATGAGTTTTGAATGGCTAAATGTCCATCATTACTCTTTAATTAACATGTGTACTATATAGTATCACATTTGGGTGGCCATATTAGTGGGAAATCAAAAATTTCACTTCTATGTGCCTTGTTATAGGTGAATAGTGACTTTATAACTAGTTTGTAACATAATGTTATAAGTGATTAAATTGGTCAACAAAGACCAAAACACCCTCCTAGGCATAATGGTGGCCGGTTTTTGTAGAGGAGTCACCAAGTATGTCAACTTGTTAAGTTAATAAATGTGACTCATAGTTACTATTTGCTTTAAGACTTAAATATCTTAAAAGCAATTCTATCTTCATTCTTCCTTCCTCCTTCATTTCACACGGTTCCACTCTCTTCTTCCTCTTTCTTCTGTTCTCTCTCGGTAATAAGCTACTACCACCATGGAAGTTCCACCTTTTGACCACATGTAAAATCTAGCTCACTTAACCAAATCAAAAAACAAACACCACCATTCTCTTAGTTAAGCCAAGCTCTACAATCTTGTCTCTTCAAAGCTTCAAAACCTCCATTTCGGTGCCAAGAGAAACCACCATTGAAGGAGCTTGAGCTCACCTTTTCACATATTCTTGTTCTCCTTTGCTTCAAGGTAAGGAAACTCAAAGAAAATCCATGTTTCCTCCATGTTTACATGTTGTCCGAAAATTCACCTCACAATGGTGTATTTATCTTGCTTGTTCTAGCTTCATTCCAAGCTTTCATGGACTAGGAGAGTCCTCTCTTGATATATTCAAGCCTCTTTCCATTCCAAGGTAAAACGATCATGTTAATACCTTAAGATATATTGTAACTAGGGTTTACAATGAGGTAAAGCTTAAAGCTTATATACTCATTTTAATGTTGGTATTGTTTAGTTGTTGGCAAGGAACCAAATGCCCTACCGGTTCTACAAGGAAACAAGAAAGAAATTTGTGAGGAAAAAAAGAGGTAAACAAACTATCTCAATGTAGTTTAAATGCCTTAGGAAAATGAGCTTGATTTGCTTAATAAAATACCTAAGGAGCCAATGGTGAGTGACCTAGCAAAATGTTCTCAAGGAGATTAGTAAAAGAACATATGTTTTGGTGTATGTATTTGCAGGTCAAAGGCATTATTATGTGGGAAATTCAGTGTTTAAGGTTTATGCAATTTAAGGGCCTAAGAGCCATGCATTTAAGGGCCTAAGTGCCAAGCAATTTGAGTTAAGCACTATATTGTGATGTAGTGCTTAATGTATGAAGTTTGGGTATAAGGATGTGTTTGATGGATTTTAGGTGTTCTTGGATGAATTAAGGTGAAAACCTAAGTGGTTGGATGTGAGTATATACTAGAGAAGCTATGGCCAAATTTAGGAAAATGTGTAAGAAGTTCTAAGTGTTTTAAGAAGTTGTGAAAAAGGGATTTAGTTAGTAAGAAAAGAAGTTGAGAGATGATGATAAGGTGTAGAGAGGAAACACCTTGGTATTGTGGTCATTATAGGTGAAATGCCACCTAGAAAATCTTAAGGAGAAAACATTGTAAGTATTAGGAATTTGTGGAGATGTAAGTAAAGGTTTAAGGAATTAGGAAAAAAATAGTTTTGTGAGTGTTTAAGAATATCTTAAGGGTGTGTTTGAAGTGCCAAATGATGTTAGAAGACATTAAGAGGCCTTAGGAGAAGTTGGTGAAGATTTGACAAAGTTTGGGCAAGTTTAGGAGGCGACCGACCCAGGGGCCGACCCAGTTGTGGGTCGGTCGAGCCTCTGTAAAATGTTAGAAATGTGTTCGGTAAGGTCCGACCCAAAAGGGTGGGTCGGACATGGGTCGGTCGGTCAAGTTACAAAGGAGGGAAAAGGTTCGCACATGGACCGACCCAGAATGGTGGGTCGGACGTGGGTCGGACGGGCATGTTGTAAGGAAGTAAAAGGGGTCTGTAATGGACCGACCCAGCTGTGGGTCGGTCGGTGGGTCGGTCGGACCAAAGATGTTGATTAAGGTTGTGAAATGATATGAGATGATTGGTAGGTAATAATGTTATAAGGATGTTAAGGACATGTTAGGGGAGTTTTAATGACACCTAAGTGGGTTAAAAGTTGTATTAAAATGTGAGAGTAAAACAAGTTAAAAATGTTAAGTTATGTAACTAAGTTAACGGGGAAAAATTAGGCATTGACATTAAATGATCAAGCAAACCCCGATGTTAATGAAAACACATGTGATGTTAACAGTTGTTCGAGAATTGCTCGAGGAACATATAAGGACAGGATAAGTGGACTCCGGTGACAGGTATGGTTTTCTTGCAACCTGTGTCCTAACGGATTACACCGGCTTGTATGCCAATGTGTTTTTCTGTATGTTTGCCACGTTATGATATAAATCATGAAACGAGTTACAGTCATTATTGTTATTGTATGTTTACGTGCCGATACCGGTAACCTCTAATGCGCTTGAAGGGCTAGTTAACCACTATTAGGTAAACGTAAGAGAACGGTATCCGGTAATAACGTTTCCGACTTAAGGAACGTTCTAACCACGGCTATGCGTGAGTTGGCTATGTGATGTTTGTGTGTGATGTTTGTATGTGAATGTGACTCTCTCTTCCCTTGTGTATGTCTGACAAGACTTAACTCAATGTTGTGATTTGTTTGATAAAGTTCAAAGTTGAACTACTAATAAGTGCTAACGGGGGGAGTGAGGAGTCCGGCTGTTCCGCCGGCCAAGTGTGTGAGTATGGGGGTCGTTGTCATAGCAGGTTCGATCCTCTCTGTATGTTATGGTTGTTTTCCAATTTGGTTCCCAACCTTCCCTTTAGCTTAACCAAGGCTATTACTGACTCACGTCGGGCCACAGGGGCATACTATTGTTATGTTTGTTTCGGTGTGCTTGGATCACTATATCCGAGACACCTTGTGTTAAGTTAACCGTTCATTTAACGAGACGGTAACGAGTTATGTAACGAGCTTATCATGAGACTGGCAACAATCTCTAGGCTCACCAGTATGTTGGTGATGTTTGGGTCGGTTCCTAAGAAAATCATTCCCGTTGTGTTATGTTTGTGTTTGTGTGATGCAATATTTATTGCGGTGTTATGTTGTGCACATGGAAACGTGCAAAGTGTTGTTAAGTTTTGTTATGTAGTGTATGTTAATGTTGTAAAAGGTGAAGTGTGTGGATCATGGAAATGGTTCCAAGTTTGTGATAAGAGGCATTTGAGGATAACCCGATTTAAGGGTATGTGTCGTCTATTAAGGAAGTAGCTCCGTTGGAGGAGAAACACTCTAGGGATGATGAATATCATGGGTGATTTATTAAGTAGGATGTATTATCCGATTGTTGAGCCCATTGAGGCGAAATGTTTAATGTTGTGTGTTTGTTTACATGTATGATTTAAATATAATCAACTGCATGTTAAGATGACAAGTAGTTGTGCGTGGCCCGATAGCATGTGGGCTGCGGGATTACCATACCAGCAAAGGTGCTGAGCCCCTTGGGGCCACCCCTTTTCTTCTCTTCTTATTCAGGTACAGAGAGCTGGAAGCCGTCCGAGAGTAAGACGGGGTAGACATTGTACAGGGTATCATTTAAGTATGTATACAGTAGGTGTAGTAAGACCGATATTGTTGTCGGCACCAGTTAAAATACTCGGTATAGTTGATAAGGTGTATTATTGTTGTTGTTAATGAAAGGAATAATCAATGTATAGTCGCTCGGGAATTTAGCCCATCAGACCGGTACATTGTGTATGTATTAGCCTTGTTAGCCACGTGGGTGGCTAACGGCGTGTAACACCAACAAGTATAGTAATGTGATAAGGTTGTTCTTCCGCTGCAGTTTGTTGTAAGTATGTTTATGTTGGATGGGGTGTTACAAAAAGTGGTATCAGAGCGAAGTATCGCTCTGATGACTGAATTACCGAGCTTAGGAAGTACCGAGTTAGGATTTAAGTACTTTGGGTTAAGGGTTGAGTGATAGCGTGAGAGATACGCTAGTTAGGAACTACCAGTGACTACTGGAAACCTACAATATCCTTCCCACCCTCCACAATCCCTGTATATAACTTGGGGAAACAACGCCAGAGAGATGGAAGTCCACTCTCATACTCGGGAATACCCGATCTGGCTGTTATTATATACCTTTAGGGTACGGAGAACCTGTCATACGGTAGATCCCGGAAACTGGGAATCCCGGAGACGGTTTCCATCTAAACAGTGTTAACCGCATTTCATAGCAATGAGTGAAGGATCTTGTATATTGGAGAATAGAATTTCCGGCAACATGGGTCGACATGCAGAGCAGTCGAGTACAACCAGCTTGCAACGCACCAACCGTGCAACAGGCAAGAAGTGGATTAAAGAAACCCGAGACGAGTGTCTACGGGACCACAGTGATAAATAACACACCCCGGTGTACCAACCGACAAGGGGACTACAACGTAGTGCCCAAATGCGTGAACGGGCTACAAAGGGAAAACAATGCTGAATAAAAGGGGTCTCCCAGAATGGGAAATACCCTAGTTAATGATTATTATGTGAATACAGTGAGAATTCACCTAGACAAGTTATTATCAAGACAGTGAGATCAGTGAGGGCCAACAAGGCCACTGATGACAGTGCGGGGTAAAAACAATACCACAACCGGTATGTGTTAAACTGATAGCCAGTTAGCATGGCGCACTTGCCAATAGCAAGTGCTGCTATAACAGGGCTGTTCGGGAAATTTATAACACAAATACTTAGAAGTACATAAAGTTAAATGAGATCTATGACCATGGAAGGGCTTAATGCCTAACCTCTGTGATTGTAAGTACACCAGTCAGCAAGAAGCTAGACTTGGATAAGGTAAGAAGGTGTTGTGAAACCATGAAAATTTTCTTTCCACCCAGATTTATTCAAACCCTTTTCTTTTCAAAACCAGACTTTCTTTCAAACCAACACTTCTTTCCAACCCTCTTTTAAACCAAACCAGTGAAACCAAGAGCAGTTGACAAGATACAACAATGGATAAACTTTCCTCGATTAAGTTCGGGAAGGAATGAATATTGTCACGGGACAATATAAGGGAGTTGACAACAGAAGACTTCACCTAGGCGTGTAACGGACACTACAAGTGTACCAACTGTGTTGTGGGACGACCGCACTCCGATAGGAGCATGTGGGCCTGACAGACCTACTCATGGGTTAGTTGGGTAAGTAGCAATGTATCAGTAAGATACCCCATATAGTATACGAGTAGAGTCCGAAACACGGGAAGTAGTCGACTCCGTCTACGGTCAGCAGTATAAAACGAACAAGAGCTAAGGATTACCAGGAATAGTTGAAGTTAAGGAACCCAGTTAATTAACAAGACTAAAGGAATTAGTAAACTCCTTTCAAGGAAATGTAAGAGTTAGGAAGTGCGAAGGGCACAAATGTTATGTAAAACACACATATGTCTTAAGGATCCTTAGGGATAAACATTATAGCTGGAATGGTGACCCAGCCTGTACATGGCAAAGCAGATGCCTAATGTGGATACATTAATGTGCAACAAACGGGATGAAACTCCCAGAATAAGTACCTACACTATCAGGAAATGTTAATCTTCACGGAAGAAGATAGTAACCAGTAAAAACGCGAAAGGCGTAGCCAATGGAATGTACCAATAAGTGTGAGCCAAATGTAATGGCATAACTTAGCAACACCCAGGAGCAATCCTAGAGGGGTGTTCGCGTCAACAATTGTTGCACGAAATGCATGACAGAAACATAAGGGTTGAAACTAACACACAGTTTAGACATAAGTTGTCAGGAGACGGACTGACAATCTTAAGGGGCATCCCATGAAAGGAAACGGGATACAACGACTTGTCATGGAGCCCAATATAATATCCAAACCTTGTAATATTGTACAGAGAAGTACATGTATGTGGACAGCCTATAATGAGCCTAACTCAAGGCAAATAAGGCTTATAAGCCATAAGTAAGATATGTTATATAAATTCAATTGATGGTAGAAGTTTATGTTGTATAAGTGAATAGAGTGGTAAAAGAACCACTGCATTAAGAGTGGGGATACCTCTCGATATTGTGACACCGCAGGAGCGGTAGTGATGTGAATCAGGTTCAAGAAATATGTTAAGGATGGACGATGTTATTAATGAAAGAGAAATTAGCTTAGTAGTACGTGTGTATAAAGTGAAGCACTTGGCTGGATAGTGCCGGCTTGTGACTCGAATGATCGATGCTCAAGGAGCATTCGGTAGTCATCCAAATGAGGGATGAACCATAATGTGAATAATGTAAAGTTATGTGTGGAAGTTGAGGTGACAGTAGATACGATATAAGTTGATGTTATACAGGGAGTAAAAGCACGGTGCGCAACAAGCGACCGTTGTGTGAGTATTGTTAAATGATAAAATGGGAGTGAGCAGAGTCATAAGTTAACCCCAGTGGGGGTACAACAGTAAGTGATATCAAACGAACCGAGCAGTAAGCCGGTGACAAGTATCATGTGGTGAGAATTTCGGGAAAACACAGTGTAAATTCCTATCGCTATCGCATGAGAGATTTACTGTCAAGAGTTTACGCCTCTGCACTCTGTATGACTGAGTGTTTTGGTATTGCTCTTGCACAGTAATGATCGAGTGGGATAGCTAGGAATCAGAAGCATGGTAATGGTGGAGGAATAATGTTATAATGGCGGTTGCATAGGAAATGCAAGGCCGCATCAATAAAAGAGGTACTTGTGCAAAACCAAACGTGGAAATATGATTAACAGTAAGTGACTACAGTAGCACTAGCTGCCAAGTATCGGTATGGAATATACCACAAAGGTTGTAAATAGCTGAGAGAGCACTACACACTAGGTAGTAGCTCAATCTCAACCGACAGTAAGTCGGAAAGGAACAAGTCAATCATTGTGAAATACATAGCTGTATACACAGTAAATCATTATGGAAGTAGATAGAAAGTGTACAACTCACCGAATTCGCTAACGGTAAGAGATACCACGCGTCGGTTGAGAAACCATTGTTACCAAGATGAAGGTGACAATTGGGGATGTGCAATACAGTAAGAATAACAAATGGAGCAATTAAGCTCTACAGTTTGAGTTTCGCAGGAGAAACTAGTGAGCCAGTGATTCAAGTGTTGAATGTACATGGTGAACATGAGTGAATGGCTAATTATTAATGCCTAAAAGCCTCACAGGCCAGGACCGAAACCGGTTATGAGTTACAACTCCAATGAGAATTCTTGGTTTAGGAACTAAACCGCCAATATGGTTAAGACCCTCTAATCAGAATCCATTGTGTAACAGACCGCGTGGAAGTTAAGATACTTCACGACGGTGAGACATTTTAAGCCAATGTTTAGTGGTTGATTACGTGGGCGTAATCCCTTTTAAGGGGGGTAGAGCGCAAAACCACTTAGTGTATATTACCGTACAAGTGTACGTAGTGTATGTGATTTATTGTGCATAGCACAAAATTATTGTTTGTTTTGATGATTGGTGTGTGTGTTACGTAAACATACCAATCATTCATGGATTAATTGTGGTAATTGCGCACAGAAGATGCGAATACCATTGTGATAAGTGTGTGGTTGTTAACAGTTGTGTGTGATTGTACAAGTGTGGGGAGTAGATAAACTCCCGGGGAAACAAAAGCCCCGACAGTGTATAAATGTAAAAACCAGGTGTAGTATTTTGATAAAATATATGTATATATATATATATGTATACTTGTTAGTGATGCATGAAAGGGCATGATACCGACATAGAACCTAGTGAAAATAAGATTCCCTAGGCAATGTGATTAAAGTGAATGGGGGTAACTGATAGACGGAGTTCTATCCTTTGGAGATGTTGTGATCATGACTAGAATGATTCGAAAGATAGAAAATTGGGAATGAGTGACTTACTTGATGCTTGAAAATGAAGTGGGAGGTGGAACTTGATTTGCATGCGATCAAGGGAAGCCGAACACAAATTGGAGTGGAAGGATAGTTCAACACTGATGCTGATCACATCAGGGTTGGATGACTCTTGAAACTCCCTATAAGTGGCCACAAATAACCACGCTAAGGAAAGAAGCAAAGAGCTTAAGTTGGACTTGGAGTTGTGTGTGTTTTCAAAAGGATTTTAAATTGGTATTTATAAAACGTTGATGGATACTTTACGTAATTAAAGTTCTCTTACTTAACCTCACAAGGAAATTTTTAAACTTATGTGATTATTTTAATCCTAAAGGCACGGGGACGGAAGGTGTCCATCGCGACCGTGTTCTACGGGATCATAGTGAATATCAAGAATATTTTTGATTGCTATACATGCTCTGACATGTTGTGTGGTATGTGTAATGAATGTTGTTTGACTTGGATTTCCTAAAGTGTATACTATCAAGGCCTATGAGTCTAAATGTGTGGTGTTAAATAGACCTACGTGTCTAAAGACTGTTATGTTAGGGACCTACGTGTCCAAATGTTGTTAAGTATGTGTAAGTGTTGTTAAGATACCGGACCATAGAGTCCGAGGTTATCATTTGGATATGTTATGTTATGTGTGGATGTGAATGTGTTGCCCGGACCATCAAGTCCGAGGGTTATGATGTGAAGTGGTTTGGTTATAGAAGTTTATTTGCAAGTGATTCCTGTGTTCAAATTGAATGATATGTGAAAAAGTGTGAACTTCGAGGACGAAGTTCTTTTAAGGGGGGTAGATTGAAATACCCCAAACCTTGATATGTGGTTTAAATATCAAATTATGGTATGTAAAGGCTAAAAAGTGCCTTAGAAACATCAGTGGACAATTTAAAACATAGTAAAGTGCAATAAAGCACTAAGACACAGTTTGAGCAAAAACATGCTCTAAGCTATGAGTGAACTTGGTAGGACCCAAAGAGCCTACCAAGACTTGATAACATTTAATTATGATTTAATAAGGCTAAACAAGTCCTTAGGAAACTTTGGTAGACAATGAAACCAAACAGAACACAAGGTAATACCTTTAAGTCAATATGAGCAAAAATGTGCTCTAAGCTTGGGATAAATGTGTAAAAGACCTAATGGTCATACCTATACCTTATTTATATGTTAATGAACATATTAAAGTAATTACTAAAGAAAACCAAGCTTGAAAACAAGTTAAAACACAAAATGTGCTTTAAGGAGTCTTAAAGCACGTTTTGAAAAATTGTCTTGTAAATGAGTTTTGAATGGCTAAATGTCCATCATTACTCTTTAATTAACATGTGTACTATATAGTATCACATTTGGGTGGCCATATTAGTGGGAAATCAAAAATTTCACTCTATGTGCCTTGTTATAGGTGAATAGTGACTTTTATAACTAGTTTGTAAATAATGTTATAAGTGATTAAATTGGTCAACAAAGACCAAAACACCCTCCTAGGCATAATGGTGGCCGGGTTTTTGTAGTGAGGAGTCACCAAGTATGTCAACTTGTTAAGTTAATAAATGTGACTCATAGTTACATTTGCTTTAAGACTTAAATATCTTAAAAGCAAATTCTATCTTCATTCTTCCTTCCTCCTTCATTTCACACGGTTCCACTCTCTTCTTCCTCTCTTCTTCTTGTTCTCTCTCGGTAAAGCTACTACCACCATGGAAGTTCCACCTTTGACCACATGTAAAATCTAGCTCACTTAACCAAATCAAAAACAAACACCACCATTTCTTAGTTAAGCCAAGCTCTACAATCTGTCTCTTCAAAGCTTCAAAACCTCCATTTCGGTGCCAAGAGAAACCACCATTGAAGGAGCTTGAGCTCACCTTTTCACATATTCTTGTTCTCCTTTGCTTCAAGGTAAGGAAACTCAAAGAAAATCCATGTTTCCTCCATGTTTACATGTTGTCCGAAAATTCACCTCACAATGGTGTATTTATCTTGCTTGTTCTAGCTTCATTCCAAGCTTTCATGGACTAGGAGGAGTCCTCTCTTGATATATATTCAAGCTCTCTTTCCATTCCAAGGTAAAACGATCATGTTAATACTTAAGATAATATATGTAACTAGGGTTTACAATGAGGTAAAGCTTAAAGCTTATATACTCATTTTAATGTGGTATATTGTTTAGTTGTTGGCAAGGAACCAAATGCCCTACCGGTTCTACAAGGAAACAAGAAAGAAATTTGTGAGGAAAAAAAGAGGTAAACAAACTATCTCAATGTAGTTTAAATGCCTTAGGAAAATGAGCTTGATTTGCTTAATAAAATACCTAAGGAGCCAATGGTGAGTGACCTAGCAAAATGTTCTCAAGGAGATTAGTAAAAGAACATATGTTTTGGTGTATGTATTTGCAGGTCAAAGGCATTATTATGTGGGAAATTCAGTGTTTAAGGTTTATGCAATTTAAGGGCCTAAGAGCCATGCATTTAAGGGCCTAAGTGCCAAGCAATTTGAGTTAAGCACTATATTGTGATGTAGTGCTTAATGTATGAAGTTTTGGTATAAGGATGTGTTTGATGGATTTTAGGTGTTCTTGGATGAATTAAGGTGAAAACCTAAGTGGTTGGATGTGAGTATATACTAGAGAAGCTATGGCCAAATTTAGGAAAATGTGTAAGAAGTTCTAAGTGTTTTAAGAAGTTGTGAAAAAGGGATTTAGTTAGTAAGAAAAGAAGTTGAGAGATGATGATAAGGTGTAGAGGAAACACCTTGGTATTGTGGTCATTATAGGTGAAATGCCACCTAGAAAATCTTAAGGAGAAAACATTGTAAGTATTAGGAATTTTGTGGAGATGTAAGTAAAGGTTTAAGGAATTAGGAAAAAAAATAGTTTTGTGAGTGTTTAAGAATATCTTAAGGGTGTGTTTGAAGTGCCAAATGATGTTAGAAGACATTAAGAGGCCTTAGGAGAAGTTGGTGAAGATTTGACAAAGTTTGGGCAAGTTTAGGAGGCGACCGACCCAGGGGCCGACCCAGTTTGTGGGTCGGTCGAGCCTCTGTAAAATGTTAGAAATGTGTTCGGTAAAGGTCCGACCCAAAAGGGTGGGTCGGACATGGGTCGGTCGGTCAAGTTACAAAGGAGGGAAAAGGTTCGCACATGGACCGACCCAGAATGGTGGGTCGGACGTGGGTCGGACGGGCATGTTAATAAGGAAGTAAAAGGGGTCTGTAATGGACCGACCCAGCTGTGGGTCGGTCGGTGGGTCGGTCGGACCAAAGATGTTGATTAAGGTTGTGAAATGATATGAGATGATAGGGATTGGTAGGTAATAATGTTATAAGGATGTTAAGGACATGTTAGGGGAGTTTTAATGACACCTAAGTGGGTTAAAAGTTGTATTAAAATGTGAGAGTAAAACAAGTTAAAAATGTTAAGTTATGTAACTAAGTTAACGGGGAAAAATTAGGCATTGACATTAAATGATCAAGCAAACCCCGTGTTAATGAAAACACATGTGATGTTAACAGTTGTTCGAGAATTGCTCGAGGAACATATAAGGACAGGATAAGTGGACTCCGGTGACAGGTATGGTTTTCTTGCAACCTGTGTCCTAACGGATTACACCGGCTTGTATGCCAATGTGCTTTTCTGTATGTTTGCCACGTTATGATATAAATCATGAAACGAGTTTACAGTCATTATTGTTATTGTATGTTTACGTGCCGATACCGGTAACCTCTAATGCGCTTGAAGGGCTAGTTAACCACTATTAGGTAAACGTAAGAGAACGGTATCCGGTAATAACGTTTCCGACTTAAGGAACGTTCTAACCACGGCTATGCGTGAGTTGGTTATGTGATGTTGTGTGTGATGTTTGTATGTGAATGTGTGACTCTCTCTTCCCTTGTGTATGTCTGACAAGACTTAACTCAATGTTGTGATTTGTTTGATAAAGTTCAAAGTTGAACTACTAATAAGTGCTAACGGGGGGAGTGAGGAGTCCGGTCTGTTCCGGCCACGCGTGTGAGTATGGGGGTCGTTGTCATAGCAGGTTCGATCCTCTCTGTATGTTATGGTTGTTTTCCAATTTGGTTCCCAACCTTCCCTTTAGCTTAACCAAGGCTATTACTGACTCACGTCGGGCCACAGGGGCATACTATTGTTATGTTTGTTTCGGTGTGCTTGGATCACTATATCCGAGACACCTTGTGTTAAGTTAACCGTTCATTTAACGAGACGGTAACGAGTTATGTAACGAGCTTATCATGAGACTGGCAACAATCTCTAGGCTCACCAGTATGTTGGTGAGTTTGGGTCGGTTCCTAAGAAAATCATTCCCGTTGTGTTATGTGTTTTGTGTGATGCAATATTATTGCGGGTGTTATGTGTGCACATGGAAACGTGCAAGTGTTGTTAAGTTTTGTTATGTAGTGTATGTTAATGTTGTAAAAGGTGAAGTGTGTGGATCATGGAAATGGTTCCAAGTTTGTGATAAGAGGCATTTGAGGATAACCCGATTTAAGGGTATGTGTCGTCTATTAAGGAAGTAGCTCCGTTGGAGGAGAAACACTATAGGGATGATGAATATCATGGGTGATTTATTAAGTAGGATGTATTATCCGATGTTGAGCCCATTGAGGCGAAATGTTAAATGTTGTGTGTATTGTTACATGTATGATTTAAATATAATCAACTGCATGTTAAGACGACAAGTAGTTGTGCGTGGCCCGATAGCATGTGGGCTGCGGGATTACATACCAGCAAAGGTGCTGAGCCCCTTGGGGCCACCCCTTTTCTCTCTTCTTATTTCAGGTACAGAGAGCTGGAAGCCGTCCGAGAGTAAGACGGGGTAGACATTATACATGGGTATTCACTTAAGTATGTATACAGTAGGTGTAGTAAGACCGATTTTGTTGTCGGCACCAGTTTAAAATACTCGGTATAGTTGATGAGGTGTATATTATTGTTGTTGTTAATGGAAAGGAATAATAATGTATAGTCGCTCGGGAATTTAGCCCATCAGACCGGTACATTGTGTATGTATTAGCCTTGTTAGCCACGTGGGTGGCTAACGGCGTGTAACACCAACAAGTATAGTAATGTGATAAGGTTGTTCTTCCGCTGCAGTTTGTTGTAAGTATGTTTATGTTGGATGGGGTGTTACAAGAACAAAGCCCCAAACTATACTCACTAATCCTAGGAGCATAAATCAAGAGTTCTCTCTCAATTTGGTCACAAACCCTAACTCAAAACCAATTTGTAGATAGGGTTCACCACAAATGCACTCAAGAGATCAATTTAAGAACATTGAATGATAATTAAAAGAGAAACAACTATATTAAGGCATAATCAAGATTCACAAGCACATTCTAGGGTTTGGGGTCAAAAACCCATCCCAAAGCACAATAGAGTACTACTCAAGCATGGAGGAAAGAAAAACTAGAAAAGAGTAAGAAGAAGCCATTGTTGGAGCTTGGAAGCTTTGGAGAAGGTGAGCTCTTCCTTCTTCTCTTTTTCCTCTTATTTCTCCTCTTCTTTCTCCTCTTTGTCGTTTTCTCTCTCCTCTTGTGTGTGTGGAAATGTGGAATGGAAGGAATGAGCCAAATCCCCTCTTTTTTCTGTCTTTAAAACAACTTACTGGGCACACTCCCAAAGACAATTCCAGCGTCCGGAATCAACCGGACCGCCCCACAGGGGCAGTCCACACCAGAAGTGCTTCTTCTGCATCGAAATCGTCCCGTTTGACCCCTCATCTTGGACACACTTCTCGGGACATTAAAGCTCGGCCACAAAGTCTTGAGAGTCTCCAAAAAATCATTGCTCAAGTGAGCTTTTACCTATATTTTAATCAAAACTGTATGAGTTCACCTATATTAATGAAATGCTCTATAAAATGGTGAAATAGGTCAATAGTTGCACAAAATAAAGGTAAATAAAAACCTTATAATTACATTATTTCACCACTTATCAACAACCCAAAATAAAACCAACTGAAATAATAAAACCCGGTATTTTACAGATATTCTATATTTGTCTTAGTCTAAGGACAAGCTCTTGGGATGAGCGTGCAGTCTCCACTAAGGTGAGACTTGACTCTGGGTGGGCTTGGGATTGGCGACCTCCGGTCCCCCACCAGAGTATGTCGATTGCGGATCACTTTGAGGAATTTCCTTAGCTAAATATATCTTGTGGAAAAATAGGAATTTCCTTTTTTCCATTGCATGCTTACTTATCGAATGTTGTATCGTATGCACGTAACTTAGAGAACGACGTGACCAGGTAACATTAATATGTCGTTGTCGCTACAAAATGTAGATTAGAGTTCTGAGCATGCATATGTTCATCAAATGTGGCCCACATATTTCTATTCTTTGACGACAAAGTATTATTGTCGGATAAATGGCAAAATTTGTAAGAAAAGTGGAAATTTACAAAATACTATTTAGATTTGGGGTAAGTCTATATATACAAGTTGCAACTAATAGGAAAATAATTGAGATGCTAATAGATATTGTAGGTGTGACTGGTTGACATCTAGGCGATTGTTGTTAGCTAGATAGAAAAGATAATAAAAGAGTGGATTAGGTTAAATAAGCATGCATATATAATATATAATATCTAGTATTAATATTATTTATTGGAAAAATTCAAAACATACCTCTAAAATCTTTTGTAACACAATATTTCCCTTTTTATACCTTGTCATAAGGTATCCCTAAAAACTTTTGAAATTTACAAATACCCTTTTCCATAATGTCAGTCAACTCCATCGTTAACCCCCCTCTGGAAAATGACATTTTTTCCCTTGTCTATTCGTTTAAAATTCACGACCCCTAAAAACTTTCATAATTCACAATATACCTCTTTTTAAAAATACATTCACAAGATACCCCTAAAAAATTTCAAAATTTACAAAATTCCCTAATCCCTGAAACAACCTTGAATAATGACTATTGTACCTCTTACATTGCACGTCATGTTTCAAGTTCACAACATGCATTTTTTCTATTTAGGGAAATTTATGAAATTTTACAAAAAAATATTTTTAAATATTATAAAAAAATAGGGAAAATTCACAATATAACCCTTTTTCTTTCGTAATTCACAATATATCCCTGTTGGTTTTTGTAATTCAACTTTAAAAATGCTTAAATGTTGTCCCAAATTGATGAAACTTTACATGGACGATGCTAAAGTGTTATATTTTGGTCCAATATCAAATTTGAAGTTTTTTAAGCTCACATGTGACCTATGGGACCCAATGAATATGTCACAATTTTTATTGGGTCCCACAGGTCACATGTGAGCTTTGAAAACTTCAAATTTGATATTGGACCAAAATATAACACTTTAGCATCGTCCATGTAAAGTTTCATCAATTTTGGATAACATTTAAACATGTTTAAAGTTGAACTATGAAAACCAACAGGGATATATTGTGAATTACGAAAGAAAAAAAGGGAATATTGTGAATTTTCCTAAAAAAATATATATATAAGTGAAGTAAGATTAATAATTCTTAAACAATAAACATACAAAAACTTCAAACAAATTATTATTTTTCTTCTCATTATTTTTTAACCTTTCTTGACTATTTATTAATCATTATTCTTCATTAAAATATTGGAGTTATGATTAAATATCATATGAAGTAGATATATGTCAACTTATAAACAAACTAAATCCAGTATAATATGAGATAATTGTATATAATTTTAGTTACCTCATTTTATATTGGATTAGTTTTGTTTATAATTTACCATATATATGCTTAGTATGTAATATTTATTCATTATTTAAATGTAACTGTAATACTTTAATGCAAAATAAGATGGATAAGTAGTCAAGAAAGATTAAAAGAGGAATAAATTAATTAATTTAACTTTTGTGTACGTTTAATATTTAAAAATTATTAATTTTTTAAAATATTTTTTGTAATTATTTGTGTTTTTTAGTGTTTTAAATATTTTTTTGTAAAATTTCATAAAATAGCTTAAATAAGAAAGATTTCTATGTGGGGTTAACGGCGAAGTTGTAGGACATTACGGAAAAAGGACATTTTGTAAATTTCAAAAGATTTTAGGGGTATCTTGTGTTTCAAAAAAGGGGTATATTATAAATTATGAAAAATTATAGGGATGTATTGTGAATTTTTTCCATATTTATTTAAACTTAAGCTCTTTAAACTAAAACTAATCATTGTATATGTTGAAAACTCAAAAGATTGATATATATATATATATACTTCAGCAAAATTAAAGTACGTAATACGATACAAAACATATAATTAATAATTTGTACATTAGTTGTTAATGTATTGTACTGTCAGATGTGAAAACCACAACCGAAAAAGGAAAACAACATGCGAGTGCTTAATAATCCAAAGGTTGACTCCACCCACATTAATTGATCTTAGGGTGCAACCCCACTTAATTATTAGGTTTTACTGAACTTTTAAGGTATGAGATATTCATGACTAATCTTATTTTAAAAAACTTATATTTAAATATAAAATATTTAGATTATATTAGACAAGAGATAATTAACTAAATAAAATTTTAACCACTATTTCTATTTTTTATTTTTTTCGAAAGCGATATAATATATTAGATTAGGATAATAGTTTCAGTACAATCTCCGGAATAGTCTCCGGTGTCCATGAACCCGTCGTTTGCGTAGTACGGGCATGGTTAGCCAAACTATGCGCTAAGAAATTGACCTCCCTAGGAATATGAAACCAAGAAACATCGTGAAAACCAGCTAGGTGTGCCAAAATTCGGTCTAAGATGCTGATCGTAGAGGGCAACAGAGTAGTATTTGTACCATTCCGCAAGTACTGGATGAGTGGTTGGCAATCTGACAATAAACGGAGCGAACGTATCCCGGCAGCCTCCGCTGCATGCAACGCTTCTTCAATAGCACTGGCTTCCGCATCAGCGACCGTGAGATCTGCCCGTGAGAAAACACTCCCTGATAACAACATCTGATCCTGTAAGCGTCCCACCCATGCCAGCCCCACCCGCATGTGGCCATCCACACTAGCGTCAGTCGAAAGGTCCAGCCACAGGGGATTAGCAGCACGATGATCTTCCAAAGCATGTGAACTCGCATGCTCAAAAACCATGGACTGGTGGAGAAAGCTAGCAGCTTGACTCCATCCTTGCTCAAAAAAACGAACTCGACCATGCGTAACCTGACACCTTGCATACCAAAGTTTCCAGAAAAAACAAACATATCTCATCACTTCTTTGGAGGGCTCATGTAAAATGAATTGGAAAAACCAATTCTGCAGTGCTTGATCAGTTAGAATTTGATATGGCCAACGAAACCCGAACTGATTCCATAGCAGATGCACGCTTGGACACGCATAGAAGACATGTATCAAGGTCTCGTTGGAGCCACAAATATCACACTGGGTTGGGATATGGATACGTATTCTGTCCCTAATAGCAGTCTTGCATGCAATCTTGGACGACACTAACTTCCACGTAAACAACTTAAGACGGGACGGGACATGCAATCCCCATATTTTGGTATAAACCTTTGCTTTACCGTCATTATGTGAAGATGATGGAAGCACAGCATGCTTGAGACCCAAAGCCGCGTAATAAGCTGATGACACCGTGTAAGCCCCCGATTTAGTAAGACCCCAATACCAGTAATCATCAGTGGACTGCTGAGACGTGGGCGAGACAATTGGAGTGGCCAAAACATGCTGGATATCCGAAGCATCACACCATGAGGAAAGAGATCCCTTCCAAGTGTTGTCCGGAGTGATCAAAGTTTCAACGACGCATATCGATGCACCAGAGGTGGAGGCGCCATGGGAAAAGCTGCCCACCTTCCTTGGATTTTAAACCACTGTCTGTAATCTTTGTGGTAGTGCCGTGACAATTCCCCGGCGGCGCCACCGAGCAGCAACAGATGTCGAACGTTAAGTAAGGCTCTCCAAATGGGGCTAGAAGAGGAA